>LPNX010618166.1:189202-202206 GCA_001517045.1 Pseudotsuga menziesii | reverse complement strand
TATAATGTTTAAAAAATTGAAATATAATGAGTAGTGAAACATAACTTCAAATTTATCTTTACCATGTAATGATCAAATCCGCTTCTCTCCAATAGTGTCAGTCTTTGGTTCCATAACATTCTAGTATCTCTAAGGGAAATGGAGGTTATTTATTCTTCATTGATACCCTCATAAACAACATAACTATTACACCTATCACTAATAGTTATTCCCAACATCTTATATAGAGTTTTAATCCAAACTCCCTCCATCAACACCATTGCTCCTTGCACCATGTTGTGTGTTTCCTTTTAAATACAGTATGCATGCACCCATCACTCATCTTACTTACATATATTACATTTCTTTCTGGATTTAGAATGTGAAAAACCCTAGGGATATTCCTAATCCTTACATCTTTGAGTAGCAACTTGAACCTTCCATGCCTTATGATTTTGGTTTGTGAGTCATCTCCTACAAAAACATCACCTCTATTGTACTTTTTATATTAACAAAACTACTCATGCAATTAAGCACCTAATTCGATCAACCATACATCATGATTTGAATGTATATTTCTAGATGACGAGTAAACCTCACCTTCATATTTTGTGGAAGCTTTAATTTCTATGGAAGGGAATCATCAAATTCCTTACTTTTATCAACATTGTTAGATTTAAAATATTTCTTATAATGCCCATGTTTGCCACATTTCCAACATTTCTATATAGATTTTCTTAGATATTTAGATCTACCCCCCCCCACCCCCCCAAGAATTTTTTTCATATCTTAACAATGACCTCTTCCAAATAAAACATCGTTAGCCACACCCTACATGGAATTTATCTACATATATTCTAATAAAAAGGATGCATCTATATTCACAACCTATAATGTGGATTGAGCAGTACTAACAGTTTCTACAACCAGATTATCACGAGTATAGCAAATAACATAATAAGGTAATACATTTATCGTCTTCCTCCATCCTAATACCAAAAAAGACATGTTGACTTACTAGAGTGTTAAAAGTCAATTTAGATCCTCTATCATATAGTTGACATCATCCATCCAAAGTTGAAACAACACTTTTCGAGGAAACAACTTGTTTATTGTACTTTAACTAGTATAATTTCCCTTACTTATACCACATGTTCTTTATGTTGTATTCTCTAAATACATTCGACAATATTGAATCTAAGAGACACAATCAAATTTTACTTCTCACCTTTCTTTCTATCTTTTCCCTATCTCCATTCAACATACAAATGACTTTTGTACCTAGACCAATAACAACCCATTGTTATATTTCTATAGGAAGATATCCCATATTTAGCTTCCATAACTTGAAGCTCTAGCTATTAAAAATCCTTATTTCTATTCTTGAATTTCTCATCCTTTTTCTTTACACGACATTCACTACACAAATATCTCATTCAAGAACATGTTATCGCAAACGCAAGACACCCTTACTCTTCAAAAAATGAGATAAACCCTAGCAACAAAGGTGTCATTTTGAAGCCAATAACATGACTCTAATACCAAATGAAGAATTTAATAAACTTCTGCAGCCAATAACATGACTCTAATACCAAATGAAGAATTTAATAAACTTCTGCAAGAAAATTTATACTAACATAATCTTAAACATAATAACAACAATTGCACATTACATAGTATACATAAGATTTACCCTAGAAGCCCTTAACCAAGAAAATTATTCTAACTACTAGTTGTACATCTCTCTATCTCATTATATTAACTTCACCATTTAAAATACAAAATTTAGGTATTCAACAACATCCAAAACCCTAATTGGTTAACCCATATTAATTACAACCATAATTCCTTCTTAGAATTAGCTCACAATGACCCAAAAACTATTCTTAAAAAAACACAAATAAACCAAAAATAGACCCAAAATTTTATTTCAAGAGCTCCACCTCTTAACCCTCTTTGCACGTGGTGGAATACATCTACATACAAAAAGTATAAACATGTTTAACATTGATAACAATTTGAATTGTAATTTAAGTGATATCTTCTTTAAAATTTTCTAGTAAATACTAGATAGCGCTTCTTACCAAAAAAAAATAAATAAATCAATTGAGGAAAAAAAAAGTTAATTTCCAAAACTTTTTGAAATAAGAATATATGCTATAAAATTTTATAATGAAAAAAAAACACAAAGATAAGATGGATTTAGTTATGGTTGTGGTTTTGTGAATAAGATGGATTTAGCATTGTGTTAGAATTTTTTAACAATATTAGGGGGTATTTAATGAGTTGGTGGAGTGTGGATTTAGCATTATGTTAGAATTTTTTAACAATATTAGGGGGTATTTAATGCGTTGGTGGAGTGTATGTTAATGGTCAAAAACGACTCACATTTAATAGTGGGCATATACACATCAACATATTAAATTAAACGCCCCACAACAAGATGTATATTGATCGTCAAACTCCTTTGTATCCAATTCCACGGTATTATCATGAAAAGGATAATATTTGGTATGAAATAATGAGGATGAATAGGTTCCAAGCTAGGTTTAGTGAGCAATGGCGTTGGGCTCCCAGGGTTCCTATTTTTCCGCAGGCCCTCAATGGTGGTCTCTGCTTCTCAACCGGTTCTTCTGGTCTCCCCTTCTGTGATGGTTGCTCCCTTCGTTCTGGGGCTCCTCGGTTTTGTTCATTTTCTGGGCTGGATGGTCTTACTGTTTTCTCTGTCTGTGGGTTACCGCATTTCAAAGCTTTTGGGTCTATCTCATCCTTATTATGTGGGTTGGTGCTTGTTCATGTCTCTTCCTCACTCTCTTTGGTCAGTTTTGGTGGGGTTCTGTTTGTTGCAGGGTGGGTTTCTTCACATTGTGCGGCCATCTTGGAGTCCCTCCCCTTAGCTAGGGGACTAGTACCAACCAAGGAAAAAAAAGTGGGAAGGATTCGCATTCTTGCTGCCTCTGTGGGTTTTGGTGTTGTCGGGTTTGCCACCCCTGCATGGTCTTCTCGTCGTTTGTATCTGGACTTGTTGTCCCTGTCGGCACGGATTTGGTTGACTTCTGTGGATTATTTTGGCCGACACCGAAGATTTAGGGTTCTTCTCCGGTTTTGTGTTCCTCCACCCCACATATTCCATCTAGTGGTTTATCCATGGGTCTTCCGGTTGGACCGAAGGTATCACGGGTTGCTTTCATCATTTTTCTTCCTGTCTATGGGATTTGTTCCCGGTTCTTGTTTTTCTTAGGGTTGACCCTAGTTTTGTCATCCCTGGGTCTGGTATTGCCTCCTTGGTCAGCTTGGGCCAGGTGGACTGATTCTCTTCACACCCGTGGCCAGCTTCCGGCGTTTGTGGCCGGGTTTTGCTATTTTCGGCTCTTCGATGTATGTCCTAGCTGTTTCGGGTTGTTGACTTGTGGTTTCCACCATGGTGGACTTTCTGATACCCACGAGCTTCCGTCGCAAGAGACACTCCAAGTGCGTAAAATCACAGGAAGGGATCTTTCGTTATGTGCTCAGTCATGATATCTTTATGGATAGGGTTTCTTTGTTATGTTCTTGTGCCTTAGTCGGGTGTTTGGAGTATTACGATGTTGCGCCCACATCTGCCCTTCCCTCTTTGGAACTAGCATGTCTTAGAAGGCATTGCCAACACTATCGGCAAGTTTGTGGCGGTGGACAATGACTTCAATCTTGCATTCGACAAGAGGATTGCGCAGGTCTTGGTCGAACTGGACATTTCTCTCGGTTCGCCTGCGAAGGTCGATATTTTATGTAATGAACGCTTATTGATCCAGAAGCTGGATTATCTGCACATTCCGTTCCGCTGTCAAGTTTGTCACGAAATCGGTCACCTTCGGAGATCCTGTCCTATGCTGCAGTCTACGAGCACATCCTCGAGTCTAGTGGGTGGGCTCGCCGACTGTCATTAATAGGGCAGCTGATGCAGCGCATGAGCACCTCTCTCCAGGTATTTTTCCCCATTCCCACGCACTCTTTGATGATGTCTCGGATTCCTTTCTGGATGCCATTGATGACTTAGTCCAGTCTCGTGCAAATGTACCTCCTTCTGAACATTCTTTGGCTCCCTCTCCTCTCTCGGTCTTGATGTTGGCTCCCATTCGATCTACCCTTGATTTTGACCATGAACCCCTATCAGACTCTTTACCGCATGTTTTATCGGCCCCGAGCTCCTCTCTATCTGTTCCTGTATTGACTCCTATGGAACCTCCACACTCTTTCATCCTGCCACATCCTCTTGCTCCTTCGCCTCCTACACACTCATCCCCTTCTCGGCCCCAGACATTACCATCTTTAATGTCACTCGTGGATTTTACACCTCTCACACACACTAACACTCCTCTAGTTGGTGTCACTTCGCCTCACAGCCCTATTATCTCCCCATCTTTTCCAGACCCCACTCTCCAAAAGTCGTTGTCCATTTTCTCAGCCACTACACCCACCTCACCCTCCACCTTGCATCTAAACTCCATCATATTCGCCAATGTGACTGTTTGGAAGAAAAAAAAGGACAAACCGATTGGGGACCTATCCACTGCTTCTCCTCCCTACATTCCTTTATCTGTTCGTATTAAACAGGCTGCCCATGGTTTACCCTCTCGGGGACTTAGAGCGTTGTCTCCCCAACAGGATGTGCCTTAATGAATATTATGTCCCTAAATGTCAGGGGTCTTGGAGGTAAGACCAAACATTTATGCCTCCGTAAACTCTTCCTTTCTCTGGGTCCGGATATGATCCTCCCCCAAGAGACTATGTGCAACACATATCTGGCGTTACATGCTTTTTCCAAACTCTTACCCTCTTGGGAATTTTGTTCGACTGATGCATCTGGACTCTCGGGTGGACTCCTTACTTCCTGGAATCCTATGCATGTCAAATGTCGGGCCTTTGAGACCTATGTTGGCATCCTGGTACATACTACTTTTCGGAGATTACCTGTCCCATTGGCCATTCTAAATGTGTATGGTCCCTATCGGGATCGAGAATTATTTTGGGATAAGGCTCACAGTGGTGGTATTCTCAGTATTCCAAATCTAATACTGGGGGGTGATCTCAATCTGGTTTTTAACTCCTCCGAGATCTGGGGTAAGAAAGCCTCACCTTATCCCCTTTCCTCACACTTTCGATCCCTATTCAACTCTGTGGGACTGGTCGATATTGCGCCCTCGGTGGCTAGGCCAACATGGAGGAATGGTCGTTCTGGTAATGAGGGCATTAGTAAGAGATAAGACATATTCTTGATGTCTACGTCCTTGATCCAGACCCTTGGGGTTCATAGGGTGTGGACACATGTGTCTGACATCTCAGATCACCATCTGATTTTCCTTGAGTGGAATGTGCAAAGGGGGTCTTGCAATTACCCTTTTAAATTTAATCGGTCTTGGCTCGAAGATCCTGATTTCAATCGATGGCTCCTGCAGGAATGGTCTTTACTTAATAATGTGGATTCCTCTCAAGATCTTTCAACCTTATATCATAGGTTGCATTCTCTTAAGAGAGGGGTAAAGGTTTGGATCAAAGGTAAAAAGGCTCAGATGGATTCTGAGGCAAACCGTCTTGACTGTGCTATTGTCTCACTCCTCTCGGGCTCCTCTGCCGGTATTCTATCACATGATGATCAGAAGTCCTTAATTCATCTTCGAGCCAAGAAAAAGAAGATTCTGGAGCACTAGCTTTTGACTTGGCAGTTGAAAAGTCACTCCAAATTGGCTCTATTGGGGCACTCTAATACAAAATATTTCCACACTCTGGCTTCGGGGAGGAGTAACCAGAACGTGATATGGTCTCTGTGTGATAACAAAGGGGTTACCTATGAAGAGGAGTCTGCCCTTAAGGAGCTGGGACAGAGACACTTTGCTCATATATTTCGTGATGATAATAAAACATGCTTATTGGAACAACTTAAGGTTGTTATGCTTTATCCTCATATGATCACCAATGATGGTACCCATAGTCTCTCTGACCCTATATCCTTGGAGGAAATTGAGTCTGCATTGAAATCTTTCAAAAAAGATAAGAGCCCCGATCCGGATGGCTGGCCTGTTGAGTTTTACCTGCACTTTTTTTATTTATTGGGACATGACCTAGTGTATGCCGTTGATTCAGCTAGAGTTTCTGGCTTTATACCTTCTTCCCTGAATTCTACCTTCCTTGCATTGACCCCCAAAAAAGAAAAGTCGTCATCCTTTGCTGACTACAGGCCCATTTCCTTATGTAATCTGCTGTATAAGTTTATCTCCAATGTTATTGCTGTCTGAATTAAGCCCTCCCTGGATTCTTGCATCTCCCAGGAACAATATGGCTTTCTTAAGGGCCGACAGATAGTTGAGCCTATTGGTATTGTTCAGGAAACTCTCCATTCTGTCAAGACTAAGAATATATGTGCCTTCATCATCAAGTTGGATCTGATCAAGTCTTTTGATCATGTTAATTGGTCATTTGTCCGGCTTATACTGATATAGATTGGGGCACCTCTCCTAGTCATTAACTGGATCATGGGATGCCTCACCTCGACAAATTTTGTTGTCCTAGTCAATGGTACCCCTTCTAAGTTTTTTCCGGCTTCTCTTGGCATCAGACAGGGCTGCCCTCTGTCCCCATTGCTCTTTATCCTTGTCATTGAAGGTCTTAGCCTCTTGATTTTCGATGCCAGAGACCATGGCCTCATCCGAGGTATCCAAATCACTTCCTCACTCACACTTACCCACCTCTTATTTGTTGATGATGTTATATTATTAGGCACAAGTACTCTTCAGGAATGGATTGCCTTTGATGTTATTCTGGGTACCTTCTGCAAGGCCTCAAGGATGATCATAAGTCTGGATAAATCATTTCTTTTGTACAATAATATTGCAGATGACATGTTTGAGAACATTGCTAGGGCCATCCCTTACCAGAAGGAGCCCCTTGTTTCGGGTTTTAAATACCTTGGTTACTTCTTGAAACCATGGGGTTACAGGGTATGTGACTGGATGTGGCTAGTACAGAAATTCAAGAAAAGGATTTGTCACTGGTCTCATAAGTTACTCTCTTTGGGTGGCCGGTTGACATTGATCCAAGCAGTGCTCTCCAGTATTCCGGTGTATTGGTTGGGATTAGCACCCATCCCATTATCCATTCTCCATAGGCTCAGAAGCATTATGTTTGCCTTTTTATGGGGCTCGACTGGAAATAACCGAAATTACCATTTGACTAATTGGCAAAGTATCTCTTGGCCAAAAGAACATGAGGGCTGGGGCATTAAAAATTTATATTGGTTCAGCACTGCTCTTCGTCTTAAGAACCTATGGATGGTACTTATGAATAATAGTCTCTGGCATCATGTTCTTACCAGCAAGTATTTAAGAGGTCTCTCGGTGGTTGACTGGCTTCGGAGGAAAACTTTTGTCACTCGCGGGGTCTCTGTCATATGGAAGTGTTTCCTCCAGACTCTTCCCTGGCTGGGTTGCGAGCCTGCATGGCAGGTGGGGGATGGTACTAAGGTGCTTATCGGTATTGATCCTGTCATTGGTGTACATTCCACCTGCTCGCTCCTGAATGGTTTAAGATCCTATCTCGAGGATTTGAATATCACCACACTATCTCAAGCTCACAATACTTTACCTGACTCTCATGGTTACTGGTACACGGCCGATGAATTATGTATTGATGGTGCTTGGAAAGATGTATGGGATGCCTACACATGAGGACTGGATCTCTGTGGAATTCGTCTCTCTTCTCAATCTGATACTCTTTTATGGGCTTTTAATAAGCATGATGGCTCCATCTCGGCTAAATTGGTATACGCATGCATTGTCAAGTCGATGCTCCCTCCTTCGAACAGCAGGTTACATTCCTTCTTATGGTCAAGTGCAATACCAAATAAGATTGGTTGTTTCATTTGGCTCGTTTTGAGGAACAGAATCCTCACCTAGGATAGCCTCCAAAAAAGAGGGTGGCACGGTCCAGGGATTTGTCCATTATGCAATTTATATGAGGAGACTTTCATGCATATATTCTCTCGCTGCTCCTTTTGGATGAATGTCATCTCTCATATTTGTGATCAGTACCATATTTCTCTATCTTCGCGAGCAGCTTCACTGGGCCTGTACATTGAACTTTGGATCTCTAGATTCACGAGGCACTCTATGAACTAGACAATACCCATCTTCACGATGTGGTCCATATGGAAAGCTCGCAATTCGATTATTTTCGAGGGAAAGAAAATGTTTGTCATGAACATTATGCACCAGATTAACTCTTTCTTACAACTGTGTAGTCCACCTGTTATCTCCTGTAAAAAGATAAGGTTGATTGGGCCCTCTCCATGCTTGGTCTTCCCCTGTGGCTTTTTTTATGGGGGCTTCTTCTAAAAATCTGGGTGGTGTTGGTATCTTCCTATACCTGAATGTGTCACACCATTTCAAATTTGCATTGGGGGTTGGAGATAGCACAAATACCAAAGTCGAGCTTCTTGGCTTATGGGCTCTTTTAAAAATCTCCCATATGATGGGGATCCCTTTATCCCATATTTACGGTGACTCCACTGTCATCACAACTGGGCAAAGGGATCCACTGATCTCTCCCCACCTGAGCTATTTCACTGGTGCGGGAACACTAGAAAGATTTTACATTGCTTTCCCGATTTGTCTCTTCGTCATATCTTCCGTGAGCACAATCAGATTGCAGACCGACTGTCTAAAGCTGCCCTTTCCTTGTCTCCAAGATTAGGTTGTTTCTCTGAATTTACTGAGGACCATTTGGTCACTCAAGGGACTTGTCAACTCTTTTGATTTTTTGATTGGGGAGCTTACTCCCTATTTTTCATAATTGTATGTACATGAGGCACAGGTTCGGGCTCTTTAAGCTTGTTGCTCTGATCTCTTTGGCTCACGGTAGATATGATTTACCTGACAGATCCACTATATGATGAGACAGATGACTGATGGGACCATTTTTTACAGCTATTTTCCCTGCTGGCATATGACTGTGAGGTGACTCTCCAGGTATATGCATGTATTCTTTACCTGATTGTAGCCCATTACATGGGTAGGCACTTTTGATGTCCTTTGATTCTTAATAGAATATCAAGGACAAGTTTTTTTCTTCCTGAAAAAAATAAATAAATAATAAGGATGAATATGCACTCTTTTCTAATGGCCAAACTAACAATCCTAGTGGGTAAACGCCATAAAAAGGTAATGCTATAAATAATAAATCCAGTTTGAGTCCCCTGATGCTGTATTTTACCTCTTATAAAAAGTAAAGAACTTAGTGCCTGCTCCCAACGGTGGTTTCTGGTAATAAGCGGATCTACTTAAAAGCCCCTTCCCTTAATGAGCGGACTGGGCCATTCTGGGTGAATGTACAGGGCATGTGGCGGTGGGTTGTGATTCGTCCATCCGTTGAACCGCCTCACCTCAAACTATGTGTGCCTTCCCGTAAAAGGATCCTTCCAATGTTCCTGGTAATATTAGTAGCTGTTACTCGGACTGTTCCTTTTTCTGCCATGTCGGCGTTTCTTATAGAAGTAATTAGATTGGCAATAGTAAGGAGAATACTTATATATTTTTATGGAATAATTGAGTTACTCAAAGTTGTTTGGTTAAATCCTTGAAAAAAAAAATATTATGTGTTAAGATAAAACTAGTTCCACGTGCTATGAATTGGTGTATTACTATATCGATGATCTGCCTTTAAATGAGGGCTAAGTATATTTTAAATTTAGTTATTGAAATTTAAAATTTACTCATCATAAATAAAAGTGTCAATCTAGTTATTGAAGTTTCGTTTATTGATGGGACAAAAACATGTTATGAAAAAAAACTAACCACCGACATCCTTATATATTACATTAAAATCTTAATAAAAAACTAACCGGCGACATCATTATTAATTACCTTGAGATAACGAATGTAATGAATTGTGTTTAGGTAAAATCTAACCAACACCATCATTTATTACATTAAAATAATAATAAAAATGAATGATAACATGGAACATTAATGGTAAAATACACCATGGATAACAAAATAACCATGGTTAAAATAATTAAACCCTCATAAATCACATGATAATGGTAATGAAATAATTATATTTGACATGGCATGATAATGGTAATGAAATAATTATATTTGAAATGGCATGATAATGGCGATGAAATGGTGTGCGACACAATGATGATGGTATGCTTTGTAATTTATGAATTGATATTGACGACATTTTATATATGATATAATTTTGGTGTGGGATGTTTATGATATATTATATGGCATGCACTATAATTAATGTATAATACCTATGATTAAATATGTGACAGTTATGGTTAGGTAGTTTTTTTTCCAGAGGAAAGATTCACAGGAAACCCAGCAATACTTCTCCACATTAGTGGATGGTAGAGGTGGTAAATCGCCGGCCATCCTCGCAGATGGCCTAACCCCAAAGGACTCGAGGCTCGAACCCGTGACCTCTCCCCATACCGAGAGAATGTGTGCACGTCTTACCAATGGAGCTAACCCTTGGGGCTAGTTATGGTTAGGTAGTTGTGATAACATAATATATATAGATTGATATGTGAGAGATAGTATTGTTAATTTGTTAATTGGGTATGATTTAAGAGGTTGTGAGGAAAATATGTTTTTTTAATTGAGGTTAATGTTCAAAATTATATATCTATATATAATTAATGATAATGATAATATATTTGTTAATTTTTTTTTAGAGTTTAGTTAATGGATTTTGTAAAGGATAATGTGTAATAATGCTTATGTATATTTGGAGATTGGTTGGATAAAGTTTGTAAATGAGCTTTCGTTGAGGCTATTGTTAGTCAAACTAGAGTAAATGGATATTCCACCACATGTAGTGGGTTGTTTTATAGATTGAGATAGTTGTATGGTGTAGTAATATTAGAGTGTTGGTGAGTTGATAATTGGGGTTAATTTAGTTTGTGTGTATGGATGATTATGATTTAGTTAAATGTTTTAATTTAAGGGTGTTTAAATGGTTTAAAGAAGTATTTACATAGATCTTAGATTTTAGTTATATTAGAGATAAATTATTATATTAAATTATATTATATTGATGAACTAATTTAAATTTATATATGACTTTGTAATTGATTATTTTGTGGTTAACTTGATTCATTCATGTGGATCTAGATTCTTGGTTAATTTCCATCTTGATTTACTATGAGTTTTACTTTGTAATATTAGATTTAAATTCACTTAGGTTACCTTGAAGTAACAAATATGTTTGCAATTTATTTTGCTTACTATTATAATTGTATAAGTATAGAAAACCAATGAAATCAAATGACATAGTAACAAATGGAAACCAAACACACTTGATATAGTGATTTACCATTGACAACCCTATGGTGAAACTCCAATAACAAATACGAGGCTTGGTCAACTCTTTAATGAATTCTCATAAATGCATTGGGGTTCCTCTTGTAGGTTGGGTGGTTAGGGAAGTAGGTTAGCACTGTCTGCACTCGGGATCAAAACCCATGACCATATGTACATGACACCTACGAAATTGTCAGAATTTCAGGAATGAAAAAAAAATCATAAATGTAGATTACAAAGTGATCATATGTGATTTTCTTCTTGTGTGAATGACTCAAAGGCTACAAGATTAAATAGTTATATTTCTCTTAGTGTTTGATACCCACTACAAAGGGTCTTGGAGAGGTTCACTTATGTACAGTTGATTCCAAGTAGCTAAAAATGTGAATACTTCCTTTGTATTATTTTTTGAAGCTTTACATTGTTCTTTCAAAACTTAGTTGGCATCATGGCTTGGTGTGCTCTGATTTCTTGTCATGTTGGTACATTTTAACCAAGAAAAAATAATTATTCCTTTTATTCTTTTATGGGAGAAGAATTAACAACTTTGGTGATGCATTTCGATTTTGGAATAGTGTCTCCCTCTTTTTTACTTAAAGTTTCAATTCCTTTCTCTATTTTGGAAGGTTGATTCTCTCTTATATCTACTAAAGGGTGGATAGTTCCCATACCAATTTTTAGTGATTGATGAACCTAGTATGCTCTCTTTGTGGCGAGTTTACTTTTCTTTCTATATAAGAACAATCTAAGAGTCCTTTCAAGTTTGTTCACACTACAAAATTATGGTAGGCCATTACATCCTCCACAATAGTAAATTCAATTTATATTCCCACGTGGTGGTAACAAGTTACCTCTTCCTTGGTAGTAAATTAAATTTCTATTCCAAACTAGGAATATGCATTCCTTTATTAAAAAATCAAGATCTCTTCTTCCCAAAAATGATACAAGAGCCAAATTATTTTTCTTCACCTTAGAATTTGACCCTTTGTCAATTTCTTCTAACTTCATTATTTTTCCCTCTTATACCTCCAAGAGGTCCAAACAAATTCCCCTTCTAATAATTTGATGGAATCCAAATTGACCAGGTTTGGCATCCTTTTCCAATCCCTTATCCATTACAACCACTAGCTTCAATAGTTTGGATCACATACCTTTGGTATGCATCTCAAAACTTATGAATGGTTAATTCATTTGAATCAAAATGAGAAAGAGCATTGGAGGGTGTGTTTACAATGTTTTTGTCTCTCGTAGTGTAGGCATACTAAGTAGAAGTGGAAGATTACACTTCTCTCTCCATCACTTGAACGTTTTATTGAATATTTGATTTTGTTTCCACCTTAGTTTCCAATTCTTGTCGCAATTCTTAAGAGCACTTACTATCATCTTGATCATCCATTTGAATCACAGGGGCACTAATGACTGAAGAGATTTAGGTATGGTTAGTTATTACCTATATGAATGTAGCACATCTAGTCCTAAATTAGTCACAGACTCGACTACTCCTAAACTCAAGGAAAATGCACATCCAAATCTAGGAATGCGCCTTAGGGGTGACTCAAGTGATCAATTTGGAAGGAGTTTGTATCACTAGAGTCATTAATTAATGATCTAGGTAACTATGTAGAGGATTATTTGCTCTAACACCCCCCATAGGCCTAACTAGGTGAAAAAGAAAAAGAAAAA
>LPNX010618166.1:171603-189103 GCA_001517045.1 Pseudotsuga menziesii | reverse complement strand
CCCCCCCCCCCCACCCCCCGCCCATAAAAGAGATTGTAAAAAAAGTGTGAAAATAAGGCTTCAAGGAGCCCAATCAGAAGATTCATTCACTCCTAAAGAAAATCTCAACTAGGTGAATATCTTCTTGTATTAAATTGAGCACATAGATCCGTGGACAAACACACAACTCACAAGATAGATCACATAATTTACTTAACAATTAAAGAATGAAATAGTACAAAAATGGCTTGCAATTGTGAATGCTTTCATTAATCAAAAAGTAATTAGATAATAATTACAATGAAGTACAATGGCTAAATAGCCACAAGCAATTCGAATCCACATGAGGAAATTCGAATTGATTAGACTCTACTTGACTGTAGGTAAATAAGACCTTGTCTAAATCATTATTGGAGGACTCAATAGTTAATTGACCATGTCTAAACCATTATCCGAGTTCATCGGAGTTCAAAAACATAACTCAAGTGTCTAATTTAGTGTTAACTAAGGATAACTGACTGTGGTAGGTGAGGAATGTGCCTCTCCTGCATGCAACCATGCAAACCTAGCACTAACTGAATGTAGAGGACTAGAACTAAATGTAACTGACTCCTAACTTAGCTTGACTAGTCACCAACTCAAATCAACTGACCTTGGTTGATATCGGCACTCCTAGTGGCTCCTAAACTGTAGGGATTGATTTAGGAGGATCTGAAACTGATGCATGCAAGTGCAATTAGTGGCAGTAGGCCTCAATTAGTGTTCCTCACACTTTAGTAACTGAAACATGTGCCCAAATTAGGCCAAGTGGACCCAATGGTGCTAGTGACTAAAAATAGACTGGATGGACTCTCGATTTAGACATGACTCCTAATTAAGACATATGACCAAATTGGACAAGGGAGGATTAATAATCCTAACATATTGATGAAGGGATTTTCCAAGATCCCTACAAACTTTTGTGAAATCCTTCTTCTTTTGAAATGCATGTGATCCCATTCATGAGATCTAAACACTTGGAATTCTTGAATGGTGGTTCTTGACCACTCTTTACTTTGAATGGAGGAAACCCCTTAAGGATTTTGTGTGGAACTTAGTGAATTGTAGGAGAAAAAGTTGTAGAAATTGAGTATTAGAATACATTATATAGGTCGTATTCAATGTGAACCTGATTTGGAACAAGTTCTCCAATGGATAGTAGAAAATTGTTAATCACCTCTTAGAAATATTCTATGAAAACAATTTAACAAACTAATTCAAGAAATAAACAACATAAAATATATGAAATGAAATTTGAATAATCAATCTTCCAAACTTATCTTTTCAAATTCCAATGATTCTCTAAATATTTACTGAAGGAATGATAGGGAAAAGAAAAAGAAACATAGAACATTCTAATCACAAGTTATAACCCCTTACTCCACCGGTGTACATTCTTAGTAGTTACCTTGAAGTAGAACAATCACAACTCCAAGAAAATCTACAAATAAGGGCTTTCAATTATAAACCATTGGCCAAAATTGGATTCTCAACATTCACTTCTTGAAAGATGTAGTCTCTACAATAAAATTTTCTCTCCAAAAGGCGATTTCCAAAAAAACCCCTTTCTATTTCTAATTTCTCTTTTAAATAGATACAAAAAGTGATTATTATAACTAACTTTTAACTTAACTCTTAAGAGAACTTGAGTCAAGTTACTGGTCTAAATCCTTTTCATATTGTCCCCACTTTTCAAATAATTCATTACATAAAATGAAATTATGAAAAACATGTTGTCAGAGTGGGACCCTCAAATATGGAAGTTGAGTTTGATATGTTCTAATATATTCTCAACTTTGGGTAAAGCACATTGAATCTTTGTTACCCGTTTGACTTCATAAGTGAAAAACTTATGAATATGGTCTTTCTAAATCTAGGATATCTTCTGAGGTTAAGCTTTATGTTTATCATATGCATCTTCTAAATCTTTTGCAACCTGTTTGGTTTCATAGAAATTTCTAGGTGGCCCAAAAAGTGGAAAATGGCATTGGTTCACAACATCTTCAACGAAATCCCATATTTTTAGATAGCTAATCCACTCATCTTCTATCACATTTTGAGCAACTCTAACTTTTTCCCCATTAACTAACATCTCATTCAATATCATGAATTTCATCTTCTCCAAGAATTCTAGTCTTTTGAGATTAATCTCTCCTATGATTTCGAGCTTATTTAATAAAGATATTTTGTTCTTCTATTTTCTCATGTAGCTCTTTCCATTTCAATATTTCTTTATATAATATTGAAATTTGTAAGTTGTATTCCTGTAACTTTAACACTCTTATGTTAAAGTCTTGTACAATTTGGAAATTTGGGTGAGTTTCTTCAAGTGCATATTTTGAAAAAAGTCACTAATTCCTTAGCTAACTTATAGTATAAAATCTAATTTCCCAAATGAACAACCTTTTATTGCTTACTCATATCTTTAGTTTCTATTTGAGATTGATCAATAGTAGCTTGAGTCATGACTAAACCAACATTGAGTGCAACCAAGACTTTAGCATTCATGGTGTCCATAACTTTTATTTTGTTGTGTAAACAATAAATTTACCAACATCAATTTTCCTTTTCCTTTGGATTTGTTTCATAGTATTACTATGTATTTTATTATGTACAAAGAGTTCCAACTTAGCCACTTCCTCTATAGGTTCTAGGATGGATTGGCTACCCCATGAAATAATATTTTCTATATTTTTGGGTGTCATAATATATTCAACCACAATTGTTTTTCCTTTATCTCTAGTAATTATTGTTTGAGCAGGGGTACTCTGTGCTACCAGGTCAGTGATGTAGGAATTCTCACTCGTGAGAAAATTTCAACTCCAAGAATTACAAAAACAAGTCTTTGTCTAAATTTTCATTAGAAAACATAGGTTTGTATAGCTTTACATCAAGAGAACTAACTCAACGGACTTAGATAGAAATTTTCAATGAGATCCTAAAAAGTAGCAACTATGCACAATTATAGAGATAAATAGATATAGGATCTCAACTACTCCATAAGAATAGGAAATCTAGAGGCTTTGTCACATCAAACCACAATAATACTCTCTTACAACAATAATAATATGATTTGCAAAGTGCATATGCTCAAAACTAACAACTAGAATCCCTATCAATTACCCTCTTGTTGAGGCCTGGAAAATCCTAGGCAACAACAGTAGGGATTCTCCCCAATTAACTCGTTATTGTTTGGTATGGGGAATCTGTCCAGTTTACGATCCGACTACCATAGGTCAAGTAACGGTTTATGCTTGCTTTTATCGGTTGCAGCCCAGTCCACCATTTAAGTGTATTTTTTAGTTTTCTTTTATATATGATATGCAAGTGCCTATTCTAAGTGCAAACTATAGAGATAGAAAAGAGTTCACAATGTGATGCGCAGGTTCTTACCTCTCGTCTTATTACCCCTTTTTGCTTCTAAATCACAAACAAATAACACCTATGCTAAACTAGCTAATTCTATCTAACCTATCCCTAGGGGGAAGATTATATTTAATGGTGAGTAATGTACTGTAAAACATGCATAAAGAATATTATAGATAGTTGTTCATAATTCAGAATACATGAATACATGTAGAAAGATAAATATAGAGATAGCTCATTGTTAGTTAAACATTCATTACTCAATATACTACATAAGTTTCATAAAAATAACAGGAAATCATTCATAACTTGGAAGTAATTCATAAGTCAGAATGATCTCACAATTCGTAGAATGAGCTAAAATAGAAATAATTCGACATTCCACCAATCTACAGCATGCATTTGAAACTTCACAACTCCTTCTCCAGCAGAAAGTATGGCTTCTTTATTATAAAAGGAAATAATTCTTCTTACAATAACTTCACAAAAGATAGCATGGAAAAGTCCTTCACTTCATCAACTCTACCTATACTTATACAATTTGAAATGTCTTTTGGTCTTCCAACCTTTTGGGATTCATCTACAAATAGGTTACAAAATTGACTATGTCTCCTAGTGATCTCGCTACATTAGGCAAAATATAAACATTACAAAATATGTGTCAATAAAACAAACATTCTAGGTAGGTCTGGCCACCTCATTAATAAACTGCTCCCATGTATTTACATTTGTCACTATTGTCTTAAACTTTGATGGCTCTATAAATCTAACAATGACCTCATGCTTGGCCACTTGAGCTTTTATATTAGCCATCTTGGCTGGAAGCAATCAAAGTTGATCTTCTAATAGGTGGTTTCTTACTACTGCTTGGGAAATTACATTCTTAAGCACTCTTTCATCCATACTTTTGATCAGTTGAATGCCTAGTTCATCCTCCTGCCATCGAGCATGCAATTTTTTCAAGTGCTCCTCATGCTCTGGTAATTCATATATTCTCTTCTTTAAAGATGTTTGACAACAGTTGTAAGTTGTAAGCACCTTTCTACCAAACTTTGTGTAAACACCTTTAGTTCTTTGAGCTGTCATTATCAGTTCCACTGCAGATTTGTTCCCAAATCCTATCAGCTCATATTCTAGCTTCACTCTCTCAGAGTCTTTGATCGGTGCATTTGTTGGAGGTTCCTTGGTTTTTTCCAACCAATTCAAACGCCTTTGAAGGATTTCCATGATTCCCTAAGTTTTGTCTTTAAATTAGGAAACTATGCCTAAAATTTCTTCAAACCTAGCTTCCACTTGCCGGACCTTCAACACCTCACCTGCTATCTGGAGATGCATCTGATAAATTTTATTTCTAAGCATGAGGGGATTCTTTGTCAAAGGCTCTATATCCGTTCTTTTCTCATTTTCCACCTTTAACAAAACCTCTAACAAAGCCTTTTGTGCCTCCAATGCTACCACCTGGGTTTCATACTACTCTGCCTTCTGCTCAGCAGTAGCCTTCTGCAATTCCAATTCTGCAACCTTGTTTTCCAAATATCTTTTCTCTTTACTTAAATATTCATTGGGAAAATTTAAACTGTCCTGCTCTTCTTATAAAATTTTGTGTCCCTGTTGAAGCCTTTCAAAATCTGATAAGGTAGCTTCATATTTTCTTTTTAATTCTTGGCCTACTCTTTCTTCCTTCCTCAAAACTTCCTTCATTTCGGCCACCTTCCCCTTATATTGTTCAATGGTTTATGTAAACTTGTTGATATTGTGAGCATTGGCATAGGCATTTGCAATGCCCATAGAAGCCAATTGCTCTAGGTGTTCTTCTACATTACGCATGACCATCCTCTCTGTTACTATGGTCACTGGTGGCTAAGTCCCTACCCTCAAGGTTTTCTCTGTCCTCCAAGTAATGGATTTTGTTTTAGGATCAAAACAGATATCTTCTAAGCATGCCACATCGTATTGTTTAGAAGGGGTAATTGGTACTGGCCCCATTTTAGCTATGGGGACATGACCCTAGGTAAGGATGTTGCTGGATGTGGATGGAAGGTTTTATGGATTATCCTGAACATGAATTTTCTCTTGACCTCCACCACCTAAAGCTTCTTCATTTTCTTGGCTTCACCCTTCTGTAGGCCTTCCTATATCTTCCATTCATTGCTCAAGGTTTGCATATTCTTCAGCCATGGCCTTTTCTAATTCTTCCATTTTCTCCAAAATAGCTTCTTTGCTCTTTTGCTTGGCAGCTTCTGCTTTATCCGTCTATGCTTCCTCTGCCAACAACTTCTTTGCTACTATTTCAAGCCTGTGAGTACTTTCTTCTTGGGCCTTCTTTGCAGCTTCTTCTTCTCCTTCATTTGGTTTTGGATTGTTGCTGCTACTTCCTTTAACTCCAAATGCCTTTCCCTTTAACCGCTTGCTCAAGGCTGCCATACTGTAGACATTCCTGGACACCTGCTCCTCTTTATCTATATAGTTTGTATGTTCAAAATTTACTTTGTGAGCTACCACCTTTCCTTCTGAGTCATTTTGGTGAAATCTTATCTCTCCAAAATGGAAAATCTCCAGTTCTTTGATGAATTCTGGAGCACTTTTGAACTTGTTGAACTTGTAGCTCCCTACATAAAAAGGTACTGGTGGGAACACCACTTTCTTTATATCAAACAAATGATTTCCAAAACCATCTAGAAATACTTGTCTAACTGCCTCCTTGTGTACTATGTAATATGTTGCATACTTGGGCAGTAGTGAGGGTGCTTTGGTGCCTCCATACATTCTCAGATACGTGCCTTCTTTGGTGAAAAAATAATCTCCATAGTCTTTTATGGATTCTACAGCTCCCTCTAATAGACATGGACAATATTCTAGAAATATCAACTTATACAGGAGCCTTATGAATTCCTCACATATCAACTGGTAATGGTTGTGATATTTATGGGATCCCATAATATGATATGCAACATATATAGGGGATTTCCCCTCTTTCCACACATAATTAAGCTTCTCACACCTGTGTCTATAGAGTATACAATCTATTACGGGGACTTCACTTAGTGAACATCTCACATAGCACGTGCGATCGTGGGATATTAAAGAATACCCTTAATTTCCAGAGATATTGACCCCAACTCTTTTTGTTGAAACCCCCTCCTAATACTCAAAACCTCCTCCCCACCCTTCTTTATACCTCAATCCTTATAAACCACCCTACCCACCCCCACCTTAAACACCTCATCACCCCAATACTTGCAATATATTGGTTCAATTTTTAATAATTTTAAAACCCACAATATGAACTAACGTGATAGGATATTGGTAAACAAGTGAATCCCCTGTGCAATCTATCAAGAAAGATGACATAAAAAATTCTGATTTGTTCTGTTTCAAACCCTCCTAGGATTCCTTGACACATTTGGCTAAGTTCCTAGTAGCTATATCGCCCAATTAAAAATCGTTCCCTCCATAGCTACATAATACATGAGGGGAATCCAACCAAAATTATACATCTTCCCATCAGCCCTACAATACATCTTGCTTATCAAATATTATATTATCCTGAAAGGGGTTCAAATATGGGAAGTCTCACATTCTCCCGACTATTTGTTTCTAAAGGTCTTTCCCTCAGAAACCATCATCTTTGTTGTGGTTGTATAGTCAAACTTCAGAATTTTGACCCACTCCGTTGTTACACTTATTTCCTTTTCTGATAGACTGTAGGCTGCCGACATGAATGCAAGTGCAAAATATGCAATAGGATTTCCCTCCTCATCATTTATCATCATTCCTACTATATCTATTTTGGGAAACATCCATCTAATAACCTCTGAACAGGGAAAAATATCTGGCCTGGTTGCTATCTTAGTTATCCCAAACCTAAAAATGTTCTCGTACAAAGCTAGGTCTCTCAAACCAGCTTCTGGCACTTTTCTTTCAACCATCATGGGGTAGATCTCGCCCCATTTGAGCTCAAGCTCTGTTCCTGTAATCACCTTAGTTTCTTTATACACTATCTCAGTCTTCACTACTGGTGAGATCTCTACAACTTCTGCATCAAAATCATCCTCGACAACCTTAGGCTTCTTCCTCGCCTTCTTCGTCATTATTTCTACTGCGAGTTGTACCTTTGAAAAATGGAGCTATCTTAGCGTCCATATTTTAAAATAGTGATTATAAATGTAAGCACACAAACAAATACACATGCAAACATATCCCACGGAATCAAAAACCTAAACCTGCCTTAATCTGTTGGTTTCATCCATTAGAACAGGCAAGACGGGGCACGGGTCAAGGTTATGGATATACACACAATTGTCGGATATGAGCAACCCTGTTGAAGCCTCTGCAGTTTTTTTTAGCGACAAAACCCCCACTCAGCCCTAGACATTCTCTCCCACATGTGCAATGGAACTTCAAACTCGGTGGCGGCAGTGCCCTAGGGTAAAACCAAGCCCAATATCCCACGGCCGATACATATGAACCATCAACCCACGGACTCTGTGTGAAACAAGGGAACCGCAGCCCACACCAACACCCACAAGTGAGCTGTCGACTGGCTTCATACTTTCGAAATGCTCAGCTCCCTGAAAAATCATCATAAACCTAACCGACAAGGCAAAATGCCTCTAGGCAAGCGGACGATATTTGCAAGCGGTTTGCTACTAGGGAAAACCTAAAATGAAATAGCCAAACCTAAATGAAAAATAAAGGCCTAAAAACCCCCTTATAAACTGGGAAATGACACAACCTAACCTGCCGCCGCATCGACGACGAATAATTTTGCAACCTTAACCAATCAACCAATTGAAAGAGAGGATTAGAAACCTACCTATCTAGTCAGAGATTCGCCATGCGACTGAAAACAACTAGCAAGCACGCACCACATGAGCTCCACTAAGGAAATTGCACGATCAGCTCGAACGGGAAGAAATGTTGTTGTAATCTCACAGATCACATAAGGTTACCAATAATACACACTAAAACATATATATATATAAAACAAAGACAAGAGATAAGAACAAATAGGTGAAATAACAGATTATATTATACGAATGAGTCCATACAACACAAAGAACTGAACTAAGTTCTCATCTGGCTCAACAGCCTAATATATATGATTATAGAACGGTTACAAAATAACTACCTATCGGTTCGGTGAACCGACATGACCTTAGCTGGCCGACCTAATCTCTAGCTTTAGTCAGCCGACCGACTTAGTCAGCTAATCGACTAAGTCTTCCTATCGACTTAGTCAGCTGATCGACTAAGTCAGCTATCGTTCAAGTCGACTAATCGACTTGCTCCTTCTACATCTCCCCCATGAACAAAACGTTTCTTCGTCCCGAAGAAACAGGGAGGTACAAAATTCTTACTGGTCTCAATAGTTATTGTGGTGGGCTGTGAAGTCTGATAGTCAATATTTTCTATACACAGACTTCTACAATGGCTAGGACTGTTATTGCGAGGTGATGTTGGAAATCTGTCCAACTCTGCAAAATTTTCTAGATGTCGATGGTGAGTGTGGTCAAGCCTGATAAGATCGACATATTTTCTGAGATGGAGACTTCAGCTATCCTCTCCATTTCGGGACCCATGAACTGGTCTTGCTCCTCTGCAGTCTCGATAAGTCATTTCATCTACGGATAGATGATGTTGACTTTCTCTAAGTTAGGGAGAGCTTGTTGCACCCACCGATGTGCTTCCCTTTCCAGTTTTTGTAATTTGGTGGTTTCAAGCACTATCTGTTCTTCTATTGTCGTTCTGAGAGATTCCTCAGTGGTTTTTCTACTCTCTAATGCCTGAATCCCTTGTCGAGTCGATCGAGTTTGCTGATAAACTTTCCCATAGTGATTAGGCCAGTCTCTTAGTACTTCTTCGATTACGACAGACTCCTCCATGTGATCCTGCAGTACTTTGTATGCTTCAAAAAATGTAGTGTGTTGTGCCATTAGGAGTTGGGTAGTTTCCCCTTTTTGTTCCTCATTTGTTTCTTGAATGTGCCCATGGAGGGTCGACACCATGTTCTCAAATAGCTGGTATGCCCTTTCGAGCAGTCTGTGTGTGTCGATCTCTATGGGGCCCAACATGACAGATTGGGCCAGATTCCTGCATTTGTCAAGAAACTCAACCTGTTCTGCATTTTTGGACTTGAGTTCTTTATTTCTTTGCTCACTCCTCATCTTTGCTTCACTCGCTAGTGTTTTGAGGAGTTGTCCTAACTCTGTGTTGGTCAAGGAGCTTGCATCCTTCATTCTAATTTGGACCTTTTAAGGCTTATGATGCTCCTTCTTCTGTTTCTCCTTCCTCTTCTTATGCTTTTCTTTATCTGATTCTTGTGTACCTACAATAATCGAGGTGGGATCTTTGGTTTGTGGGTTAGAGGCCAATGGTTTATCTAGTTGGGGAGGTGGGATGACTACCACCTCTGGTTGTGTGGATGTAGTCGGTTGTGGGGGGTCTTTCTCTGAGTCGGGGGGTGGTGGTGGTGGTGATGGAGTTGGTGAATGGTCGAGGGTGATTGGTTTGGGGGATGTATGGTTGAGTGGTGGGTTGTCGGGTTGAGGGTGTGACTTTAGGTCGGGTTGTCCCTCAGTAGGTAGTTCGGCTTGGGGTACGGGGTCAGTCGATGCAATAATTGAGGACCGATGTGCAATCACTGTGACTTCTTTGTCAGGATTTTTTTCGAAAGTCAACGAGATGGTTGCAACGATTGGCGACTATGTGCCCTGTTGGTGTCCTCCAGATGTGAAGATAGGTGCTTTGGTAGAAATATTCTGAGCTGACGTAAACAATGTAGGAAATTTCTCAAAGAAAGCTTGCAAGTCCCTATCTCTGTCGAATTTTTCTTTTACAGCCTCCGACATTGCACTTTTGTATAAGTCGAGGGGGCTGACTGACTGTGGTACCGATGCTTGTTCCTCGATTATTTTCGTCGGTGATGGAGGTCGAGGCGTCGACACAAGATCGACGATGTTTTCAGGCGTCGTTGTAGTCTTTCCTTTCTTTGGTCGACCTACTTGTGATCCTGCGTCGACAAATCGCTGGAACTGGGCTTTGACCAGTACTTTCTTTGCTGTGGCATCCTTGATGATGTTGAAGGCCATGGCTGCCAGTTCCTCCTTGTCCTCTGATGATTCAGCAATGAAAAGCTTGCGCTTACTTTTACCTTGTTGTTGTTGTTGTGTTTTGAGCTTCTTCCTGGCCGCTGCTATCTCCTTTGATAATTTCTGAATAATGCCTTTTATAACAGCATACTCAGGGTTGTATGGTTCTGTCTCCCCCCCTGGCTCTTGATTCAAGGCAACACTTTCTGCAGTCGAAGGAGTTATCAGCTGCTGTGGCTACGACTTTGGCTTTGCAGTTTGGGGTTCTGTTCTTTTTGCGATCAGAGGTTTTATGGTTATTTGCAGCCGGCCAGTGTGTTCGACCGGTGTCTCCTTCAAAACAAATTTGTTGATATAGAGGTTAAGCTTGTAGTCTTCCTCTTTTTCTTGGTCTGTGAGGGGCTCTTCAATCAAGAAGTCGATCGATTTTGCTGCTGCTAGTACTGTTATTTTTGTTTTGTCCTGTTGGGATAGTTCCTGGAGGATCTGGTCGACAAATGGATAGTAGTCGAGGGCTTTGGCATTTGCATTGTCGCCCTGCATGTACCACATCGAGGTATCGTTGAGCTCCAGCTAGATGTGGGAATTTGTCAATAGATTTCATCGGATGTTTTGAGGCACCCTCCATCTAGTCGTGCGGACCTTAAGCTATTGGAACCAGTTCTCCAATAGTACTTTCCCACGCTCGAGTTCGTGCAATGTTCCTTTCTAGGAAAATGGTTTATATCTCCACATGTTGAATTTCGACGATTCGCGGAAGATTGGATTCCCCTCTGGGCAGATGTGGTACATGACAATCCATAAAATGAGGTAGGGGAACTTGATGATTCCCCCCGTTTCTTGACATCTCTCACATATGTTCTTCACCATGTCAGTGACATAATCTCCCCATATGTACATTCGTCCGTCGGTGGCAATGGTGTCGACGACTTCTAGCATTTCTAACTTAAGGTCGCTGCCTCGACCTGCCAGCGTGAGTGTTATTGCAATGATTTTGGCCACAATCTGTGGCGTTCAGGTTGTGATTTGACTAATCATCAACCCCTTGGAGTTTTTACTAGAAGGTGACCCAGTGAGCTCTTCGACCATTCCTTCTTTGATTCTGACTGGTACGGGGTCTCCTCCATTAGTGAGACCGGTCAGCTTGGAGATGACATCTCCAGAGATGTCGACCGGCTCGTCGAAGTAGAACCGGCCATTGTGATATCAACTGATGATGAATTTAACAGCAGTTTCCTTCGTACCACCAAAGCTATCCATAAGCGGTGCGTTGGCATAGTCGAAGAGACTGCTACGTTTGATTTTCTATGCTGCTTGAGTGGTCTTTTTGTCGACAAAGGCCCATTATTGCATTTCAGTCCATAGCTTTTGCCATGAGCCTTCCTGTACTTTGGCATTTTTTATGTTTTTCAGCCTGTGGACTAAAGGTGTATCCGCGGCCTGTATCTCCTTGGCTTTGGTCAAGGCTCTAGTTTGTTTAGGGGCCATTGTGTCGGTTTGGTGGTCAATCTCACTAACACTACTACATTTCGACCAAAAATCCAACGACCGTCATGTCGGATTTTCGACACTTCCCTGTCGCATGTACAACACTTTGGTTTTTTTATAAGAGTCGGAAACTTGTCGTCAGTTATCTGACACCTAATTAACCGTCGGTTAAGCGACACTTATGTAACCGTCAGTTGAATATACATCGTCGGTTATCTGACATATAATCCATATTAAATTTTAAAAAAATCACTTAAAAACCCTCGTTTTACCGACGGGGTTAAATTTAAGGCATCGGTTATCCGACATAAAATTTATATTAAATTTTGAAAAAAACACTTGAAAACCGTCGTTGAAGCGACGAATATACAGATGATGCGTCGGTTTAGCAACAGGGAAAACTGTCACTTAAGCGACGAATATACAGATTAATTGTCAGAGAAGCGACAGATATAACCGTCACTTAAGCGACGCCTTTTGAAATTTTTTAAAAAAAAATTAAAATTTTTTTTTGGAAACATATACCGGTTCACACTAGGACAGGCCTTTGTTGGACTGTATACAATCCAGAGGCCATGTCAAGAGTCATTGTTTAGACTTCTCCGATGCCATCTAAGAATACAGTGGGCCTCCAATACGACCTGCAAAACATTGACTAAGCACATTCGTTCAATTTAGTTTATGGTTAGAAGGCAGTGATGTCAGTGGACTATTTGATCTCGAGCTTGCATGTAGACATTTTAAAAAAAATGTATGATGTACAGCAGTTACATGCTAGACTGGATATGCTGGTATAGTTAGAAGAACATAGGTTTTGGTTTGATACCATCAAATGGTATAGAAGAGGTGCCAAAAGGCATGGCATTATTTACATATAAGGAACAAGCAGTTTGAACAGGGGGATCTAGCGCTGATGTATGATAGTAAATTTTGGAAACATCCAGTAAAGTTAAGGATGTAGATCACTATACATACATCTCTCTTCTATAGAGGGAATTAAATTATTGAACAGGATTCTACATTTATCATGTATACCCTCAAATAGCCTGTCAAACTTTATGGTCATTATGACCTCAAGCAAACTATTGAAAACTTCTGCATCAACATTGGCATATGATCATTGTATATGGATATATTTGGGGTTAGTTGATTCTTGTGGGCTATCTTTAGTGGCTGAGTGCTATGAGAATCAGGTAGGATGTGTCAAGGAATATTCTTGGGGCTGTCTGGCTCTGTTGCAGGCCTCATTCTACCCACTAAGGATCCTAAATCCAAGAAGATCAAAATTGTAGAGGTTGGCAATATTATCACCACAAATCTAGAGGCCCTAATCAGCGCATGTAAATCAACCCAACCAACAAGTAAACAAACCAATAGATTGCTCGTCCAATTTCCCATGAAGAATATAGACATGTCAAGCAAGCCAGCAAACAAGTAAATCTTACACTAAATATCTAATAAGTAATGCTTTATGCAGTTGAAGCAAAATCTTAAAAATATAATGTACATGGATATGTTGCAAATTTCTGATGTACTAAGATAAAACAAATGCACTGGATGAACCAGTGAAATATTGGATGGACCCAAGCAAAGTTTTGGCTGCATTAAAATGGCTAATCCTGTATATGCCTGGAGTTGCTGCTTCCGGAATTTCCCATTGAATAGTTGGATGGCTATAAGCACTTAAGGGAGCTGGTCGAGACCATTTAAAACGTAGAAAGAAATCATCATCATCATATACAGGTCTCCAATCCCCAGTACGCTGTAACAACTCTACTAGAGAGAAGGTTCCTTCAGTCATTAGGTCATTACGTGGACAAGAAGACCAAAATGTTACCTCCACAATGTCTTTTTTCATATATGAAGCATTTTTACGAACATCCTATTGGACATCACCAAAGTTTATGCCAAGAGGTGTCATGTCAACAATAACTGGTGGAAGAAGACTGATCTGCTTGTCCAAAAGATCAGGTGGTGATGGACCTACATCTATTACCTCCCCGTTCACCATGGCAATGGAAAGTTTTTTGAATTCCTGAATGTATGCACTCAAAGTATGCATTCCATACAAAGTTGAAGCTCCCTGCAACAACATTACAGAATTGTTGAACTGATGAAAAAGACATTTGCTGGAAATGGATGGTGCTATGATGGAAATGCGATTGTATTCTATAATGAAAACACCAGTTTATTTTATTCTAGGAAAGCACACACCTCATATCTCTGTATTTGGTACTCCTCAAATGTGGTTACATATTGAGAGTAAGTATTGGTAAGCCTAGCAATTACTACATGTATATCACTACCAAATTTTCCGCTTTTATAGGTCATAAGTGTCTCCTTTATAGCTTCCCTAAGTCGCCTGCCAGCCATCGTTGTGAACTCTGCAAATCACAATTGACACTGTTAAGAAAAAAGACAATCTTCATGGATGCAACACAAGAAAGCATTGCAGTAGAAGTGACTGGATGCCATGTCTTATACATACAAATTCCCAAGTAGTAACAGTAATATTCTAATATCTAAAAGAAGGAAGATGCCTACATCAATAAAATACAATGAAAATATTGATGAGAGAAAATTCAGTGGCTAAATGAAGCAATACTTTTGCACAAAACTATGCACTCAAAGAAACATCCAGTAAAGTTAAGGATGTATAGAATGCAAAGTGATTTATGAAGGATATAAATGGCATCTAGATCAAATAATAAAAAATAAGTGAAAATCATTAAGTTCAAGTAACACCACTGCAAGGAAAAAACGTTGTCGAAAGATACAAGTTTTTTTGCAAAGAAGATGGATCAGTTAGTTTTTGATGAAGTATGGCACTGATCTCAATATCGATCAATGTTGCCAATGTCATTTTGGGAGAATATATTGCTGAGTGTCTGGAGTTAAGCTTATCGGAATTATTGTGGAAGATATCTAAAATTATTGGAAAATATTGGCAAGCATAAACCTGGACCTCAAAAACTCAGAAAATATAAGAAACATTGGCAACTTCAGAAACTCGGAAAAATTTGGAACTACAAAACAGCAGTCACATTAGAAACGTACGAGGGGAATGCTGCAAAAGAATCGAAAGAACTGTAAATCCACAACTAGTGATCTACCAGATGAAATGTCCACATTTAAGAAAGTGGATACAATAATGCAACTAAATAAGCTTACAAATATTAAACAGATATCAGAAAAAGGCAAACTGGAAAATGCAAAAACTTGGAATAGGACTCTTCTGTTAGAAATATTGGTTTTTTATCTAGAGCACTAGAAAAAATAGTCAATAAGAGTGATCTCTTTCTTTAGATTGCAGCAAAGTCTATTTACTTTCTTTCACAAAAGAAAAGAAATAGAATATGTAGTATTTTCCAAGTATGACAAAAAAGTCTTTAATGAGACTGGTTATCACATACATGTCTAATGCAAACAAGCGGAGACATGTTAATTACAAGTTAAAACCATGGGGGGACACGTTAATTACAAGTAAAACCAGGGGGGTGCATTTGGCTTTGGTGATGAAGGAATTGAATTTGTACTAGGAAGGAGTTCCACACCTAGACAGTGCCAATACTTGCCTGTCACACAGTTGCTGAACATTTGTGATATATATAAAAATCCCTTGCGTAATCTAGAGCACTGGCAAAGTTTCAATTAGTAGTGTTGTAAACGTCATCTTTATGTTTATGCCAACATTATAAAAGAATTGATTATCAGAAAGATTAATTGACACAACCACAATCACATTTTCGGATACATGGGGTGCTTTTCGGTATTGGCCGAGTTTTTCCAAAACCAGTTCTTTCGGGCTTGTTTGAAGATTGTGTGCTCAAATAGAAAATTTTAGCAGAGTATGGGGGCAATGCATGTCTGTTTCTGTGGCAAATTGTGTTTATGATTCTGGCTGAGATCATTTTTTGCATTGAGATTTAAGCATTTTTTTGGTATGCTTGCTTTCAACTGACGTGTACTTTGGATCTTGTTGTTAAGTACTAATTCTGCTTATTTTACAACTCACTGGAATAGTTTAACACAGCTACAGTAACTTAGGAGAATCCATTATCTAGTTTTGACAGTCCTTTTCAGAACTACACAAGCGGGCATGAAGATGATGCTCTCTTTGGAGATCTGTTTTCAGAGGCTAGCAGGCAAGTAGTCATCTCTGATGGACATGAACAGCCCTGCTCTGCAAATGACAGTGTTTCTGACTCTAGTAATATTCCTTTACAAGGAGCTGTTGAAGTGCTTAGTTTTATTAAAGAGTGCATTTTTTCTCCAGATTAGCATTCTTCTATTTACAAAGAAGCCTGTCACCAACTTAATGAAGAACATGTCAGTGCTCTTTTACGAATGCTACAGCCACATCTTTCAATTGATGAAATAATGGAGGGGGATGGTCTTTCAGATATGTCCTATGAAAAACACTTCCTTGAACATTTTCACAGAGCATTATTTAACCTATTATATGAACTTGTTATGAGGCGTGCCTTATCCATCGAACTTGAAGAACACCTAGTAAATCAAGTTCTGAAGGTAGAGGATGGGAGGTTTGCTTATAGTGATGATGCTCTTGTTCTTGTAGCTCACATTCTTATTATAAGGACATCCACAGGGTCCAGTTTGGGAGATGACTCCTTAAGACTCAAAATCTGCAAAGGCTACGCTGGTTTTATTGTTGAGAAAGTGAAAGCTACATATTCGGGGTGCTTAAATATCCAAGAATTTTGTGCAAGTCTTCCATCCCTATTTCATTTGGAAGTAAAAACTGGTAATTTGGTGCAAGTACCCAACTTGGCAGATCAGTAACTTGCAAGAAAATTCAGCATGAAATTCTGGAATGCGGTTTGTGTAGAGAAGGTGGAGTAATTCAACCCTACTTAGCATGCATTTTCCTGAGCATACGTGGACTAGAAAGACAACACCTAACAAAACTCTGGTCACATGGCAATCTCAGAGTATTTCAGGAGCAAACAGGAGAAACTGACAAGGTATATTTTAGAGCTAGAGATCAGGGGAAAGGTGGATCAAGGAACACGAGGCACCATTCCGGGACGTAAAAAGAGCTTTGGTCAATGTAGGTTTTGGTCCAAAACCTACAGGAACATTTGTCCTTCAACCATGTTAATGAATACCAACCAATAAATGAAGTTGGGCAAGATGATAAAATGTTAAAAATGCCAATGATCGAGCTTCTAACTGTTTGAATTTTATATCATTGTGTTATATATTGAAGCTTCTGTGACAAAAGATTATCTCCAGCTCTCTCAGGATTCAGTTTTGACCTTGGGGTTTTGAGACAGTTCAGGATCCCTATGTATAAATTTGATCCCTCATTGTATTCTGCCAGATAGAGGCCTCTGAAATTGATGAATAAAACTGAATTTCTTGAATCCTTTGTGGGTAACTGAATTTATTATGTTGCACCTGTTGATTTGTTTTCTCTGAGTACTTTGATCTGCAGAGGTTCCCCACCCTTGCACCAGCTGGAACAGAGATAAACATTTTCAATCTTCATTGGAAAATGATGGGGGAATTTTTTG
>LPNX010618166.1:151038-168447 GCA_001517045.1 Pseudotsuga menziesii | reverse complement strand
GGGATCATGGGACTCCAAATGGCTACTCTCACCAATAATGTGCTAGGGTAGATAAACCCTTGGCACAGTGTTTCAGAAAATGTACCTGCAGGCATGCAGGGAGCTAGGCATGATACTATTTATGGGATGAGTTTCTCATATATACATCAGAACAACATCCAATATAGATTGTTCTTAGATAATGTGAAGCACCAAGAACCAGTCGCTATGTCCACACGTGTATCCACAGAACTCAATATAGGAAGCGTTTCTCAGCTCGAAAGGTCTGAGGTGCACAACAGTCTATCTTGTTTGCTGACCATGGGAAATTCATCACAGAGTAAGCATAAAATCAGTAGGTGCACCACTAGCTCTACGTCGAAGAGCACACCTTTTCTGTTGTTTGGGAAGCCTATACATACAGACCAATCTCCAAGATCTCAACAGCAGCAACAGTCTACAGTTAGCTCTGCAGATGGGCTTGGTTTCTAGTCCTTCAATGACACTAGTTCACCTGGGCTTACAAACAACAGCTTAACTGATGTAAATCAAGAAGCTGAGGATAGGGTTCAGAAGCTGATAAAAGAAAAGGAAGGTGGATCAAAAATCTCTGATAATTCTAGCATTACGCATCAAAATGGGAATAGCTTGGATGCTGCTGGAACCAATGGTGTCAAAAGTCTTCAAAGGTTTAAACATGAAACTGGTATACTCAGTTTGAAGAAAAATACACATGAAAAGACATCAGAGGATCCAGTTCTCCCTTGCAAAGTCTTTAGTGAGGCTGAAGAAGTAGGTCGAACCCTCAACAAAGGCACATCGAACATTTTGGCAAGCACTTCACTGTCCACAAGTTTCTGCATAACCTGTAAACATAAGCCTCTCCCATACACTACAGTATATACATATAATGCAAAATAATTTCCATTCATCCAAGAATGCCTTTAAAGGAAAAAAATTACAAGCTCAAGGCAAATACCCAATCTTCCAAAATTAAAATAAAGAGAAAGCACAATTCCATAATCATAGGAAGAAGGAAAGCTCACCTTAAACACCTCTGGCCTTGTGCCTTCGATGCTAATTTCTTTGTCATTCCACTCCCCAGAGGACTCAAAAAACATGGATTTAAATACAGGGGAACGTGCTGCCAGAACAACTCTGTGGGCATGAAATTTTTCCCCTAATACATCAAATGTGACATCCGCATTTTCAACATCTTCAAGCAGTTCCCCAAATTGTTGACCCAAGTTTGATTCAGGGATGTGAATATAGTGCAATCTGGGGCCTTGAATAGCAGAAACCACAACCCCAACTCTCCTAAAGCAAGGGGATGGATCAGAAATCTCTCCTAAATCTGCATGTTCCTCTAAATCTAGAAGGGTATCTCTGTAAATAAAGTCAAGGTATTCTCCACGCAGAGACAACTCAAGGGGTTCTCCACGCAGTCTTAACACAAAGGTCACACCAACTTATGGTTCAAGGTAACCCTCGACACTAGACCAACTCCATGTTCAAGAGCGCAATCACCAAGACACATCGGAACAAGCCCTAAGTCCGTTATCCAATTTATCTTCTTCAGGCCAGACCAATGTGGCTCGAGATCTACGTCTCTCCTACACATTGGCTTCGTCCTTCCATGCCAATTCCATGGACATGAAAGCATTAATTTTCAAGACTGTGCAGTTATGAAAGCAACAATAGAGCTTACTATCCGATGGGGGATATTGCCCTATCTCAGCCCAATAGATATGGATATCAATCTCAGCGCTTCAATATCCTTTACATTGCAGCAAGCATATCAAGGTTTCCTCCTAAAAAGGAGTAGTGTTTCAATTGAGGGAGGTTACCGTGGAGATGCAAAAAACTAAGAGCCTCACACAGAGATGCAAAAGTTGAGAACCTCACGCAAGTCTCCAACTAGAATTCTTCGTTTCACGCAACAGTTGAGAGGTCATTCACCACCCTCACACAAAGGAGAGAACTCGATTCACTCAACAATGAAGAGGTGAGTGAAAAATGGTTGTTGTCAACAGACTGTTTTGCAAAGCATTGAGTCCGCATTCTTTTCTTCTGCGAAGTTACCTCCACCCTAACAAAAAGGAGAGAGCCCGATTCACTCAACAATGAAGAGAAAAGTTAAAATTGGTTGTTGTCAGCGCCGTCGCTTAAGCGACGCTTCCTCATGCGTCGTCGCTTAAGAGATGCTTAACCGACGGTTATGAGGATAGCCATCGCTTAACCGACGCATCTGGCCACATTTACAAAAAAAAATTCTATCCTTGTGATTTTTGGTAGGTTTAAAAGAAAAAATCCACGTGCCGTCAGAAGTAACCGTCAGATTTTGGATTGAAATGTAGTAGTGTAAGGGGTTCTCCGCTTGTAGTCGACTGGATGCTCTGATGTTCTCTCTATATGGATTGCAGTGAATGATCCTTTGGTGATCCAGTATTTATAGGCGATGTTGTGGTTGTGTGCAGTGATGGATGTATTAATGGTGGACGTGATGTTCCAGTTGGAATACGTGAGTGTGTGTTAATGGGAGATTGATTTCGGTGCTCGATGTCATGAATGCGTGATGGGACTATCGAGGTCATCGATCGATGTCGATGATGAGAATGGTCGACGAAAGTAGTCAGTCGATGAAAGTGGTTGATGGTGCTAAATCGATGGTCATGATGGCGGTTGTCTAGATGGTGATTTCCTATCATGGTTTTCTGTCTGTAGGGTATTATTTCGTTTTCTAACTGTAATCTTGTCGATTGTGGTTTTAGCTGTGTTTGTATTTTGTTGCATTCCTTTGTCTATCGGTGATCTTGTAAGGGTTTTTTTTCGATCGGTTGGATAAATTTCTTAATTTGTTTTGTTGTTTCGACCAGATTTTCATTTTGAGGTATAAATTTGAAATCTTTAATAAAATTTTCCTTGAGTTTGTGCCATAAGAAGGTTTCACCTCTAGCTTCTTCCATCTTATACCATTTGTTTGGTAATTCGGCTAGGGTTGATGGGAATAAGTGTGGCCATGCTCGTTCATCCTTGTATCCAAGTCTTCTCCATTCCTTTTCATAGGTTTTGATATGATCTTCTGGGTTCTGTCCTTGAGTGAATACAAGTATCTGAGCTTGTTGGGTTAACTTCTTTCCTCCAAACCTTTCAACAACGTAAGTCGAAGCAGTTGTCCAGGTCTGTAGTCTTGTCTGATGGGTATCCCACCATCTAGCAGCTTGCCCTGTAAAAGTTTCAAATAGGCTTTGAAGTCGGCCATGTTCACCAATATTTTTGGACACTTGTTTGACATGCATGACTGGTGATTCCCTTTCCTTATATCTTGGTAATTGTGTAGTGGTCAAGTTGGTCGATTGTAAGGTAGGGTGTTCCCTCATTTTATTTTCAAATATTTTTGGGACAATGGACACTATGAAGCACTGTTGGGTGGGATTTTTCTGTACTTTTTGTATATTCCAGCACCCTCTTGCTTGTGTTTCGTAGTTCTCAATCTCCTAATCATATAACTCGGTGTTGAAATTATAACCAACTGAGTCTTGGTTACCTAAGTGAATTTCTCCGTGGATGTTTGGTTCTGTGTAGTCTGCATTGTTGTGGATTTGGTAGAGTTGTCGGACATCGACTTCTTCATCAATAGGTTCATTCCAAGGTTCCCCTTGATATGGTTGAATGGGTACAATGACCTTTTGTTAATTTCCTTTTAATTTGATTCGTTCCTTGTCCAATGATATGGATCCTTTCATCTTTCTACCCCAAGGTCGACCGACTAGCGTTGGGAAGGAATTGGATCCTTCCTTTGGGTCAATGATTTCGAAATCGAACTTGGTCGATATTCCTTTTATAGTCATGTCGACGTTTTTCCAGAATCCAATGGGTTCAATTAGACCTTGGTCGTCTAGCTTCAGGTATATGCCTGACTCATAGAGTCGAGGTCGGCCCATTTGTTCCCAAGTGTCACGAGTCATGATGTTTACTTGTGAGCCAAAGTCGAGCACTACTTGTCGGACATGGTAACCTTCAATTTCCAAGTTGACAAGTGGGTCGGCATCACCTTTGTCTTTTTGTTTTAAGCTGCATATATTTTTTGTTTGTTTTTCAGAATTGGTACCTTTCATTTCATACAACAATTCGATGAACTGGGATACTGAGTTGTCTGTTTGAATGAGTTGGATTAATTCATTGATTGTGTTATTTCGACTGTTATAAACTTTTTCTTGTCGTGCAATTTCTTTGAATACGTTAGTTGCTTCGTTATATGTTTGTTTTTCCTTCAGTGGGTCAGGGTAGACATTTTTCTCTTTTATTTTACTGATTCTGGGTTTATCAGATCCTGTTTTTATTCCTTGTCGAGTTACAATATGTAAGTTTTTGGTGGTTATTACATCATTTTTTTGCACACAAGACAAGACATTAACATTTTTCTTGGTATTAATTTTTTCTAACATGGTAGGGAAATCCTCTAGTGAGTGATCCCCTACCCCACAGTGAGTACAAAATTTGAGATTAGTTCTGTCCTTATATGGACAGTCTACGTATCAATGACCCTCTTTATAACATGTGAAGCACTGAATGGGTCGACGCGGTCGGGTGTCGTGATTCCCAGGGAATCAACCTCTTCCTCTGTATCCTGTGCATCGATTGTCGTACTGGCACTCATATCATCGACCATCATATCTCTATCTGTTCTGATCATTTGCTAGATTGTTTTGCTCATTATGCTATGCCACTGCATTAGTTTGGTAAACCGCCTGATAGTTCTATCAGTTCTTCAAGTTCAACTGACAGTCGGCTATGTTATGACTTTTGGTCTCGCAGATGGCACACCAAGAGGCCTTTCCATTCTTCATATTGAACGGGAAATCTTTCATCGAGTGATCTCCGTGCTCCTGGCAAATGTCGCAAAAAGATTTAGTCTGCACGAATCGAACATCCTGTCAATTGTATTCCTGTTGACAGTTATCTTTGGAATGGCCAGTCGATGAGCATTTGATGCACCAGATCTCCTGATTCTTGAGGCTTAACTCTTTTAGATACTTTTGTACCTTCTTGAGCTGTTCCTACAATCTGTGGTCCATGGGGTAAGCGGGTATGTCCTCATCCATCTCGACTTGAAGAGCTTTTGTTAGCGTATCTTCGTAATTTTTGAACATTTCAAGACTGATGTGTCAGAGCACTTTCTGAGATATTCCTGCAAGAAACCACTGGATTAGTAACTGTTCATTGATAACATAGTCCAGTTGGCTTAGTAGGTCTTTCCAATGCTTATCGTAGTCATGGACAGATTCCCCTGGCTTTTGTGATGTAGTTTTGAGTTTTTTCGCGGCCAGGTGCTTGGCATCTGTAGTTTTGAAAAATGACAAAAATTGTGCCTTAATCTTGGCTTTTGTTACTCTAGGTTGTCTCTCCGAAAAGGTCATGTACCACGTCAATGCCCTTTTCCTTAAGGCACCTGTGAATTGTACCATCTGCCTATCTTCGTCTGTAACTTGGTTGGCCTCCCAAGTTGACTCGCAAATGAACCAATGTCATCTGGGATCCTCATCCCCCTCGTATAGAGGAATTTGAGCCGATCCATGACCCATGTCTGAATCACTGTCACTGCTCTCAGGAGGTGGCGGCGGTGGAGGTGTGGGTGGTGGTGGAGATGGTGGTGGGGTTATTGGTGTATTTGTCTCTGTGGAACTTTGGTCGACGAAACTTCTGTTCCCATCGGGTGTCGATTCTTCGTCGACTTCCAATCGGTTGATGTCAAATTCTGTGGTCGATGGTCCACTACAACTATTTGCTAGCAATTCTGAATGATCTGTGTCTTATAAAGCTGTATTTGGCGACGGGGGGGGGAGTGCTCCTTCATGTGTCAGTAAGAGCAAGTGGATACTTCGGTGGGAGGGTGCCGCTTGAAAGGTCACCCAATTCCCTTCCTCTAGTCGACGAATAATGAGATGCCATCCAGTGTATGTGTCGTCGCCTAGTCGACTCCATATAATAAAGTCACTAGCTCATAGTCGAAGTTCCTCTTCGACAATAGTCTGTATTCGAGTACACAGATTTAATGGAGAGAGGGTTGTTCCTTCATTGGGAGCTCTTAATTGGAGAGCTTCTGGCTACTCTATACACAATTCTTCCTCCGTAGGGGACACTTCTTGTTCCATGCCTTCTTCATGTCGGTCATGACCTGACTCTGGCGGATTCTCTTCCTGGTCATTCTCCCTAGGACTTCTTCCTCTATGCAGCTCTAACGCTCTTTCTCGTCTTGCTTCCCTTCTCTGGTGTCTCTCTTCTCTCTCTATTTTCTGAATGTCTGACATATATTCATATGATACTATTCTCTTAAGTTTCCTTTTAGTCGACTTCTCATTACTGGTGACTGGTATCTAGTTCTAGTCGACTAGAATCCACTATACTCTATCTCGACATATGACCAGCTACCCCCCCATAGCCTACCCGACGCTTTTTAAAAATCCTGGATAGTTTGGTCTATTTGCTTAGGAAGTATTCCCACTCCCTTTCTGCAATAAATTTTTCCCACTTCCTCTGCTTCGCCACCCAGTTAGAATTTGATGGCAGTTCGTGAAGTGATGGAGGAGGATTGACAATGTGTGCTACTCCTTTCTCGATCAAGAATTTGAACAGGAAGGTCAGTAGGGAACACAGAAATTATTCGATGAGATCCGTGTAAAATTTCTCCTTGACTATTTCTACCGAAGTTCTGTCTTTACCGAAGTTCTGTCTTTGACTGCTTTCTCCTCACAAAAGTTGTCGGTGATTTTCTCAAATCACTTCTAGACAAGTTTGTTCTACCTCCGCAGATCAGTTTTTCCAGCAACTATTGTTCTTTAATCCCGTCTGGCTTTCTCATCCAGGAAGTTCTTCAAAATTTGGGGCACTAATTCGACAAACTTTTCATGCGTCTCTGTGAAAAATCTTTATTTTGCTTGTGCGATTGTTAATCTGTTCCTTCGCGCGTAATTCTACAAATAGTTTGCAACTTTATGTTCCCACTAGTCCTTAATCTCCTGCTCTTGTATCATCTATTTGCATACATTTCATTCATGTACTACCAGCAATGGAACCAATGTTGTAATCTCACAGATCACATAAGGTTACCAATAATACACAATAAAACATATATATAATAAAACAGAGACAAGAGATAAGAACAAATAAGTGAAATAACAGATTATATTATACGAATGAGTCCATACAACACAGAGAACTAAACTGAGTTCTCATCTGGCTCAACAACCTAATATATATGATTACAGAATGGTTACAAAATAACTACCTGTCGGTTCAGTGAACCGACACGACCTTAGTTGGCCGACCTAATCTCTAGCTTTAGTCAGTCGACCGACTTAGTCGACTGATCAACTAAGTCTGCCTATCGACTTAGTCGACTGATCGACTAAGTTGGCTATTGTTTAAGTTGACTGATCGACTTGCTCCTTCTACAAACTCCCTCCAAATCCTAACTTCCTCCATAAAAAATAAGATGGTAAAACAATACTTCGCACTTGGGTAAATAAATAAGCTCTCTGAGGGGGTAAAAGTCATTTAAACTTGCACGTGCGAGACCACAACGCTGTTAGTGCCAAATGTTTTAGACTGAAAACATAAGTCATCATGGGGAGAGCCCCGAAGCGACGGCCCAATCACATTGATCCACCCCTAACTACCGGCTTATAACTCCAAACTCCTCCGGTANGCGGCTCGGCTGCTAAAATCATATCGACAAGGAAACAAGATGGCAACCGCCGTAGTTTCTCCGAGTTCAAATATCCTCCACAACGGCGGGTCATACTAGGATAGGATATTTAACAATAAATTCCTCTGTCGTAGCGATAACGCATCGGAAAATACTTCCACAACAAACTTGAAGAACCACCCATCGTAGCAGGTCAAAACGGAAGAAGTGTTCGCCGTAGCGACTTAACCCGAGGGAAACATCCGACATAGCGGCTCTCGGAGACCAATTCAAAAGACAAAACAAAATTCTATCATCGTAGCGGGTGCCACCCGTAAATCTTGCCACTGTAGCGGAAGTTAAAAAACAACTGGCATGCAAACAAGAAAAATGCCTGCTACAGTGGCTTGATCACGACAATCCATCCGCTGCGGTGGGTTAAAATAAAAAATGTGCCTGCTGTATCGGCTCGCAAAACAAAACCAGTCCAATGTTGCAGCTCGAAACACAAGAGCACACCTGCCGTAGCGTCCCAAACTCAAACAAGAATCCATCGTAGCGGCTCGGAAACAAAGAAGAGTCCGTCGTAGCGGCTCCAAGATGGGAACCATCCGCTGCAGCGGATCAAAAATCACTTTCTGCCTTAGCAAAAAATGAATCTATGGAACTGTTAATGATGGGCAGAAATTGTAAAGGCTGAAAATTAAATTCAAATCACTTTAAGGAGAAAACTAAGACTTTCAAAGGGGTCCTAAAAAATACAAAAAAAAATAAAAATTGGGTAGTTGTTGTAGCAGCAACAATTGGCAACTTGCTGGAGAACACAAATCTCTGAGAACTAACTTTTAAAAACCAGAACTACTCTAAAATATCTTGTTAAAACATACTTAATCAGATTTCTTTAAGATGGCCATATTTTTCTAGAATGCAAGATTTATAAACTTTAACACTGATTACTGTCGAATAGGAAAGGGGAACTAGGCTTTCAAAGTCTCGATAACTCTTATGAGCCAAGATATGAGGTTCATTTTACTTCTGCTTTTGGACTGCTTCCAACTTAGAAACCACAGGATTGTAACAGGGTGTGAACGAATATATTCGTGTGTTCCTCATTCCCATGCCTTTTGCATTCTTTTGATGCTTTTGGATTTTTATTCTTTTGAGTCTTCCCGAATTGCTTTCTTATTTGAAATTTTTATTTAGGCTCTTCCATCCATATTGTCCTTTTGTGTGAGAGATATTTTTCTTTCATCTCACATATGGAGAAGAACCTTTGAGCAGTCTTATCCAACTGATTTTATTTAGTATGCCTTTTGATGTACTGCTTTCTTTTTTAGAGATTTGACTCCTTTGGCCTTTCGGCTTTCATTTGTGGCATGGGATTATTTTAAATACCATACAACTATTCATCCTCCTTCCTTTCCATGGGTCTTTTATTGTTAGCTTCCTAGGACAGAATTTAGTGTGAAGTGAATGTAGCCTCAAAATAGTATTCGGGACTTTTCTGACCTTAGTTGTGTTATAGGGCTTAAACAGGACTTCAATGTGTTCAAAGTCTATTCAGACAATCTACTAATCTTAAAGGATCTTTTTGAAAGTAGTCATTTATGCAGTGGAGAATTGTAAATAAGGAGCTGCGTTGGATGATTTCACAAATCTCGACATTTCGATCCCTACTCTGGGATCATCATCAGGAGACAACTGAAGCGTGAGGTAAAAGATCAAGAATCCCGTCAGTATTTATAGTTAGTGTGAAGCATAACAGGTTCTAGGTTTCTAAGTCAGTTTTAAGTTTTAAATTTTTTGTATTTTATTTTTAATTTTTAATTATTATTATTATGAGAATATTATAATAAGGTTTTAAAATAGTAAATTAAATATATTTGTTTTTATTTTAATTTTAAAAAGAAAAACCTAGATTAATATGTTTAAGATATATACAAAGTTTTTAATAAGAGTTTTCTAGTTATTAATAGATTACTTTTTAGAAAGTTATAAATTTTTAAAAAATTTAAAGTTTTTTAATATTAAAAAATTTTAAAAACTTTTTATGTTAATAAATTTTAAAAAGAAGAAGGATTAAGTAGATATTCCAACAAAGGTAAGAAAATTAACTTGAAAGGGAAATTAGTTTTTAATTAAAGGTTAAAAGGTTTCTTGAGTAGGGGTGGCAAGGAAAAGGTTTAGGGTTAAAGACTAAAAGTATGTTAAGTTTAAGAGTAAAAGTATGTTAAGTTTAAGTTACAATAAAGCTTATTAAAAAAATTTATTTATTATTAAAAAAATTATCTTTTTTAATGATTTTTATTAATTTTTATTTTTAAAAACTATTAAAGTTAAGAGGTTTTCTTTTAATAATTAACCTAACCATGTGATTATTATCCTAAAAGGAGGGAATTAGCTTATAATTAAAAAATTTCCTCGGGTTCTAAGAGTAGGGTTAAAAGGAAAAAGGCTTAGGGTTAAAGGTGTATAGAAAGTTTGGGGAAACTTGGCAAAAAGATAATTTAGGGTGGCAAAAGAGTCAAGGGAAAAAACTTTTCTTAAAAGTTTAGTTAAGGTTGGGAAATTCTATTTGTCGTTGGTGAAACATCTTTCCTTGATTTGCAGGGAGTGAAGGAGTGGTTTCCAAGAATCACTAATTTTGGCGCCATCATCTTTGTTAAGGCAATTCTTATTAAGGTTAATTTTGATTTTCTCTCTAATTTTTCTTCTTAACAGGTTGTCCTCCCTAGCAATGAATTTGGCGTCTTCAAGGCAGATGTGGTGACCGATTTTGTGCGCATGTTCCGTAAGGGTAGATTTCTTGTGTCTATTATGTCTAAGGTCGGCACTATGTTCCTTAAACCTAGTCTCCATGGAGCGGCCAGTCTCTCCTATGTAAAGCATGTCACAGGAACAGGGAATGGAGTAGACTCCTTTGTATGCTTTGGGTTCAATTGGGTCTTTGAGGGAGTCTACCATATTTCTAATGGTGTTGGGAGGTGTGAAGAAGACTTGGATTTTGTGTCTCTTTAGCGTCCTGGCTAATCTGTCTGTGGTGCCTCTTATGTAAGGGAGGAAAATTTTGTGTTTGTTAGTGTCCTCATTCTTGTCTTTAGTCCTTCTCTTCCTTGGTTTTTTGGCAGAAGCTATTGACTTCTTAATTTGTTCGCTACTGTATCCATTATTCTTGAACACTTTCATTAAATGGTCAATTTATTCTTTGATGTGATCCTTGTCTAAGATCCTTAGAACTCTGGTTACAAGGGTGTTGATCACGCCAACCTTTTGAGGTGGGAAGTGATTAGAGTTGGCATGTAAATACCTATCGGTGTGGGTCTTTTTCCTATAAACTTGGTGTGAGAACGAACCATCTTCATTTCTTGATATGAGGACATCCAAAAAGGGAAGCTTGTTGTTTTCTTCGATCTCCATGGTGAATTTGATGTTATCATTTTGGTTGTTGAGATGTTCCAGAAATTGGTTAAGAGTGTTTGCACCATGTGGCCAGACCACATCTGTGTCATCTAAATAGCATTTCCATCTTTTAGGTTTGAGGGGGAAACTATTGATGGCACATTTTTCAAACATTTCCATGTAAATATTGGCTACTATGGGGGACAAGGGTGAGCCCATAGCTACTCCCTCGACTTGTTCGTAAAAAACTTATTGAAAAGTAAAGAAGGTGGTATTTAGACAAACCTCAACTAGTTTGGCAATGTCATCATCCATTAAGTCTCTGATGGTTGTAATGGCTTCATCGACGGGAATTTTAGTGTAAAGGGAAAATACGTCGAAGCTTACGAGGATATCATTATCCTCGAGGGTCTCGTTGCAAATGTCTTGGACCCAACTAGTGGAGTCTTTCACAAAGGAGTTTGTTTTGCCTACCAAAGGTTTGAGCAAGATCGCAAGGTATTTGGCAAGTTTATAGGTAGGAGAGCCAATTGTGTTTACAATTGGGTGAAGGGGAGTGTCATTCTTATGTATTTTAGGAAGCCCATAGATCCGGGGGGCATTTCCTTTCTTGAGAAGTATTTTCTTCTTCAGATCATCATCTAAGTTAGAGTTTATGATGGCATTTTGGACTATTTTGTGAAACTTTTTACCTGGGTCTTTACTTAGTTTACGGTAGCTGCCGCAAGCCAGGTGTTCAAGCATTTTATTGTTATAATCCTCTGTGTGCATGACTACAGTAGCATTACCTTTATCTGCTTTGATAATCTTTATTTGTTGGTTTTGTCTAAGATTAAGTAAAGTTGTTTTTTCTTCTTTAGAAATATTCAGTTTTGGAGGTCTTGCATGACGAAGAATGACAGCACGTTCTTGTATGGCCTCTTCAGCGCTATTTTCAGGTAGGTGTGTGATAGCATTTTCAATGCTGCACATGAGTTCTTTTACCGGAACCTTGCTCGGTGCGATGGAAAAGTTTAACCCATATTCCAAAACTCTGGTGTCATTTACAGAAAGAATGGCATTGGAGAGATTGATGACGTTGGTATTCTTTACTTCATCATGCTGGATCGACCTGGGTTGATGTGCGTGGAGTAGGTTTTTAAATTTACATTGTTTCTTCAGGGTCGCTTTTCTCCATTGACATTCTTTCTTCATATCCAGCGCAGAGTCTAATCTAGGTTTTTCTTTTTAAAATTAAAATAAAAACAAACATATTTAAATTTACTATTTTAAAACCTTATTATAATATTCTCATAATAATAATAATTAAAAATTAAAAATTAAATACAAAAAATTTAAAACGTAAAATCGACTTAGAAACCTAGAACCTGTTATGCCTCACACTAACTATAAATACTAACGGGCTTCTTAATCTTTTACCTCACGCTTCAGTTGTCTCCTGATGATGATCCCAGAGTAGGGATTGAAATGTCGAGATTTGCGAAATCATCCAATGCAACTCCTTTTTAAAGGATCTTTCCTCCTGATATAAGAAAATAGTAAGCAGTACTTTAGTCAAAATATTTTCAGTTTATCCAGATCTCTAATGAACTCCAACACCAAAGGTTGTGCTAGCTTATTGAAAACATAAAGTAAAACCAACAAAAATGCAAGGAATCAGACTTTAAGAAATCAAAGTGTAAATAAAACAGAACTAATCTAAGGAAAACAAAACTGAAACAAATCAAAAGGTTTATTTATGTACAAAGAAAAAACAAAAAGTATTAAGAAAAATACGGCTTGAGAAGTAAACCATTTACTGGCAAGTTCTCTTCCCACCCTTGTAAGTCACATAATTTATAGGTTGAGGGGCCTAACTTCTCTACAATCTGAAAAGGGCCTATCCATAATTGCTGAAATTTAGTGTGTTTTCCCTTCTCATCATGGGGGGGATCCCATTTAAGAACCAAATCACCTACTTCAAATCCTTCTTTTCGGTTTTGTTCTTATCAAACCATCTCTTCACGATTTCCTGTTGGTGCTTAAAACCTCTCTTTTGACTTGGATCTAGACTCTTCCAACTTTAACAGGGTATTGATTCGGATTTGCATGACCTCATTATCAGTTCCTCTAGAGGCTTGAGCTAGTTGAGAGGAAGGAAACAAAATATTTGGAGGAAGGATGGCTTCTTTCCCGTAGACTAGAGTATAGGGTGACACACCTAAGGAGTTCTTGGGTGTGACTCTATCAACCCAGAGTGCATTAGGCAGAGCTATGTGCCAACTTCTTTGATTTTCTATGAGTGTTTTCTTCAAAATCCTAATGAGATTTTTATTTGTAGATTATGCTAGACCATTACCTTGTGGATAGTATTTAGCAGAATAATGTAACTTAATCCCTTTCTCATTTGCAAATGCAGTCAATCTAATAGATGAAAAATAGGAAGCATTATAAAAAACCACGAAAATTGGAACCCCAAACTTGGTCATAATATGGTCTTTCAGGAAGTGCATAACTGCATCTTCATTCACTTTTTGCAATGGGATAGCTTCTACCCATCTGGTGAAGTAGTTTGTTGCTGTCAGGATGTACTTGTGCAGAAATGAAGAATTTGAATTGATTTCTCTGATAATATCAATCCCCCACTGCTCAAATGGTTCGGAAATAATAACTGGATTTAATGGTCCTGCTGCCTTTATTTGTCTTCCACCTCTCCTTTGATAAGTGTCACATTTCCTAACATGAGCGTGAGCATCCTTGAACAGATTCAGCCAGTAATACCTAGCTCTCAAAATCTTATGTGTTGTAGTATCTCCTAATAAATGAACTCTAGCAGGTCCATCATGTAGCTCTATAACAACCTTGGCTGCATCTTCACGTTCCAAGCATCTGAGAAAAACTCCATCATAGTTTTTCCTAAACAAGACTCCATCAATAATATGATATGAGGCTGACTTTAAGCATAACGCTCTCCTCTGCTTGGGATTCCAGAGTTCATGAAAGTATACTTCTTGAAGATAATGAACCACGTCTCTGTACCAAGATTCTAGAGTTGTAAATAAAGGACATATATCAACCATGTGTAACTCAACTTCATTCTCCCAATTGTTTCCATCATTGTCCTGACTCTCAGTCATCAATTTCCAGATCCCTTTCCCTTTGACTAAGGTCGCTGGTTTGAATTCTAAGTAGTATTCTTGTAAGGTTGTTACCCAATTACCTCTTCTTTCTCCTAACTCTTTCTGTATGAAAAGAGATCGGACTGTCAGGTGTGGAACTATCACTTTGGTACGGTTCTTCAGTATATACAATCTGAATTCCTTCACCACCTTAAAAATTGCATAATCTTTCTTATCAACTGCGGGGTAATTCAATTCAGCCCCTTGTAGGCCAGTGCTCATAAACGATATGGGGTACTCATCTCCCCCTTCTTCTTTCTGCATAAGAATAGCTGCTAATGAATCATCTGAAGCAAAAGTGTACAAGATGAAGTCTTTTTCAAAGTTGGGAATTTTAAGGGATGGTACATGAGCTATTGATGTTTTGATCTTGTTAAAATCACCCTTCTCTGAATCAGTCCACTTGAATTGGACACTTTGCTTGACCATTTGTTGCAAAGGTTTGACTATTCGTGCAAAGTCTGGCACAAACCTTCGCACAAAATTTATTGTCCCCATAAAAGAATGCATGCCCTTTTTATTATGGGGTAAAGAGATCTGTTCTATTTCTTTAATCCTCTTTAGGTCTATTGAGATCCCTTTCTTTGAAATTATGTGACACAATAGGTTTCCTTCTGTAACAACGAACACACATTTCTTTGGATTTAAAGAAATGCCATACTTTTGATAGCGTTCAAAAATCTGTTTCAATTGAAACACACGTTCTTCTCTTTTCTTAGAAAATATCGTGACATCATCCAAATAAACCACTACACTTCAGCTAATCAGACCACGGAAAGCTATATCCACAGCCCTTTGGAAATTCGCTCCAGCGTTAATGAGTCCAAAGGCCATTCTCCTATATGCAAAATTCCCCCACTTGGTTCTGAAAGTGGTCTTCATTCTATCTTCTTCTACTACTAACACTTGTTTATAGCCTGAGAATCCGTCTAACAAAGAAAACAGCTCAGATTCTGAGACGATTAGTAATATCTGTTCCATGGGTGGGACAGGTTAATTGTCTTTATCAAATGCACGGTTTAAATTTTTGAAATCAACACAGAGTTTGATCTCTCCATACTTCTTTCATACTGGCACCAAATTTGAAACCCATTCTGAATGTCTAACCTTGAATATGATCTTAGCATCAAGAAGCTTCTTCGCCTCTCTTTGAATTAGAGGTTCCAGTTTGGGGTGCATCTTCCTCAGAGGCTTCTAGAAAGGTTTGACTCCAGCTTTGATTGGAAAGATATGTTGTATAATTTTGGTGTCATAGGTTTTGAGGGCTTCATATGTCCATGCAAAGACATATTTATATTGTCTAAACAAGCTGATGAATTTGCTTCTTTCCCCGGGTGAACAACACTTCCCCAGGTTGACATATTTAGTATCACCCTCTAACCCTAGATTTATCAGTTCGAATTGCAAAGACGAACTGTGTGTCTTGACATTTGTTGGTCTTCTAAACTTGTTGTCTAGATCAAACATCTATTCCAACGTTCTGACTCCTTTAGGAATGAAATTTCCATTCTTAATGTTGGCTTGATGTTCTTCATCATATATTATGGCTCCTTCGTGTTATAGAGATTTTCACCCCTCTAGGTGAATCACACATTGTATGGCCTTCACCTATTCCGCTGCAGACTCTTTAGACCCAATGGACAAAATTTTATCCTTTGATGTATCATTGATCATCCCCAAAACTATATAAACTATGATATACGCGGCTTTTTCCTCGATAACCGTGTACATACGCGGGTTTGACCCCTATAGTCGCATACATCGGGATGTGTGCATTGTCCAAATCCTATGGCTTGGGGTACCACAACAGACAGCTAGACTCCAGAAATCAATCTTTCCCAATATGCAATAGAAATAAAAACATCTAACACTAAAGGATCGAACCTCGTACCTTATTCTGGACGGTTGAAGTAGATCCCCGTTGAGCTTTCCAATCTTCAGCTTGAATTGTTATAGCACGTCCTCAACAACAAGTAAACAAGACAAGCATACTATATTTCATGGTGTTAGATCTATTCTAGCATATATAATCAATATTGTATAAGCATTTGACATATTCCAATGGATACAACATTCATTCGAATACACATTACTGGACAGGAAAAGATATTTCTATTAATATGAATCAGAGATTACAAGTGACAACCTCTGACGGCACGTCTGCGAACCAGAGAACCTAAATCCCCCACTTGGGCCTCCACCACCTCAATCCTCCATCACTTCGATAGCAAGCTTACTCGCAAAAGGAAAGCTTGGGAAGAACACAACAGTGTTCCAAGGGACAAAGGGATGCAGACTCAAGCAAAAGTTCTAGCAACAATGGACTATAGTTTCGATGCTCTCAATTCTCTCTTATCCCCCCCTCTTTAATGTACCAAGGGGTTCCTTATATAGCTTCACAAGGGACAATGAAGGGTCGAATCCGAACGATCTCAAGGTATATGGAAGGCCAAGAGTCATATGAGTCGGATCCAAGTCAAGGAAACTTCCAAAAGGATTTGGACTATGCACACATCCCGATGTACGCGACTATAGGGGTCAAACCCGCGCATGTACGCGGTTATCGAGGAAAAATCCGTGTATATCATAGTTTATATAGTTTTGGGGATGATCAATGATACATCAAAGGATAAAATGTGGTCCATTGGGTCTAAAGAGTCTGCAACGGAACAGGGGAAAGCCATGCAATGTGTGATTCACCTAGAGGGGTGAAAATCTCTATAACAAATTCCCCCTAATGTATGAGATTAGAGGGGTTATACGATGGCCGAAATACATTATAAATCCATCCCAGAAGTGGAGTGATGAAGGTACCCAAATGGAAGACCAGCCACCCAATCAGTATAATACCATAATACAACTCTGCATATAACTGCGAATACATATAGCAGTCCCGGATACATAAGAGTACAATGGCCATGAATAGGCATGAAACATGATAACACATAGATGTGGTCATCGCCACGTACAATATACATAGATCAGAATCTCCATCAGGAAGATATACAAAGGACCATGATCTCCACAAAGGATGAATATATATAACAGATCAAGATCTCCATAGTGGCTGGAAATGTCTAACATATACTGGAACAAGTCACGAGAGCTGAAATCTCATGAACACTGGCACGATCAAGGAGGTAGCATATAGTGGATGCCACCAGTCTGGAAGATCTTCTAAAAAAA
>LPNX010618166.1:53673-148025 GCA_001517045.1 Pseudotsuga menziesii | reverse complement strand
CGATGGGATGAAATCCGCTGGAAGGAGGGCATTAGGGCATCCCCCATCATCCAACACGAGGTACTCAGCAAAGCTGTATAATGTGGAAGGACTCGATCATGAGGTGCACGAACCAGTAACTGTACCGGGAATGGCCAACATGAAAAGTCAAGATAACTGAGGAATGGCCGACTCAGGTTTCAACTTCCTTCGAACAAGAGCATAACGGCATATGGTGACTGAATGAAGGCAGCATAGACTCGATATACAAACTGGGACATCTCTATGACGCAGGAGGCATCAATAGAGGCTCCATAGGGACTGGAAGCTTAACCAGTCGGTGGAGATAAAACTCAAATAACGAGTACAGCTCCTAAGTCAAACTAAAACCCAACCAATGGATGTGATATACAGTGCTCTGTTCGAAGGCGACACGACTGGACAGCTGCCAAAGATAATATCTTTTCTTGTCCGGCTTTTTGGTTTTTTGATTTTTTTGGTCTTTTTCAGTTATTTGAAAAGCTTGAAAAAAGAATAAACTAGCTTTATAGTTACAAACTAGGAGGAGACGAGTGTCATTTAGGGAAAACAAACTAGTTCCAAGCAGTGGAACATACCTATCCTCAATGCAAGGATACATGTGTAGGATATCGACACTCGGGGGAAAATCCCCTCCGTGTAAAAAGGGAATCAAGCTGCATGGCTAGACATGAGACAAGCTCGGGCTATATGGCTGAAACGCAATGTCAGGGGAGCCGGCATAAAGCTCAATAAGACAGGCAAAGATCATGATAATGGATCCACAACTTGATATAAGGGGAGTCCAGGGGGGAACAGGCCAGCATAAGATCAAGAGGAGTATGATGCTCTTGCTAAATGTCATGGCAATAGTATACAATGGACTCCCACACCCTAAAGGGGGAAACATCGGCATGGGCACCAAATGTAAATAAGGCGCTAACTAGGGTACCCATGTAAGGTGAGTCTCTACCACTCATATCATGCCACTGCTATAGCAGCAAGAAGGTTCCGTGACATAATAGAGTGGGTTCGTACCTAAGGATATAGTGACATGGTCATAAGGTCATGCAAAATGCAAGCGGTGGTGAACCTAACCTATATGCCAGTATAGACGTTATACCAGAGAAAGGCACGGATGGTCTCTGGTCACAAAAGAAGCATCCAACAGACAACTTCAGACCCAAGGAAGACCCAACCACACTCACAACCCACCTAGCAACTTCCCACAACATCAGACTCACCAAAAGGGAGGATGTACGTGACTGTATAAAGAACAGCTGCGTATGTACGCACCTTTTGGCCAAAAACTCGCGTATACACGCGACTGTTGGCCAAAAACCCGCGTATACAGAGAAGGTAGTGGTAAAAAGCAGGTCAAGGCCAAACCAATAAAGGGGATTGTCAATGGACAAACATACTATAACATGCGTCACAGAAACAGAGAGAAACAGAGAGCAAATCAATAATATCAAGCCCATTGTGCCTCCAACCCCAAAGAAGAACAAGGAACATCCCCAGCGGAGTCGCTTTCTGTTACCGAGAGAAATTCCTATGGCTTGGGGTACCACAACAGATAGCTAGACTCCAGAAATCAATATTTCCCAATATGCAATAGAAATAAAAACATCTAACACTAAAGGATCGAACCTCATACCTTATTCCGGACGGTTGAAGTAGATCCCCGTTGAGCTTTCCAATCTTCAGCTTGAATTGTTATAGCATGTCCTCAACAACAAGTAAACAAGACAAGCATACTATATTTCATGGTGTTAGATCTATTCTAGCATATATAATCAATATTGTATAAGCATTTGACATATTCCAATGGATACAAAATTCATTCGAATACACATTACTGGATAGGAAAAGATATTTCTATTAATATGAATCAGAGATTACAAGTGACAACCTCTGACGGCACGTCTGCGAACCGGAGAAACTAAATCCCCCACTTGGGCCTCCACCACCTCAATCCTCCATCACTTCGATAGCAAGCTTACTAGAAAAAGGCAAGATTGGGAAGAACACAACAGTGTTCCAAGGGACAAAGGGATGCAGACTCAAGCATAAGTTCTCGCAACAATGGACTATAGTTTCGATGCTCTCAATTCTCTCTTATCCCCCCCTCTTTAATGTACCAAGGGGTTCCTTATATAGCTTCACAAGGGACAATGAAGCGTCAAATCCGAGCGATCTCAAGGTATATGGAAGGCCAGGAGTCATATGAGTCGGATCCAAGTCAAGGAAACTTCCAAAAGGATTTGGACTATGCACACATCCCGATGTACGCGACTATAGGGGTCAAACCTGTGTATGTACACGGTTATCGAGGAAAAAGCCGTCTATATCATAGTTTATATAGTTTTGGGGATGATCAATGATACATCAAAGGATAAAATGTGGTCCATTGGGTCTAAAGAGTCTGCAACGGAACAGGGGAAAGCCATGCAATGTGTGATTCACCTAGAGGGGTGAAAATCTCTATAACAAATTCCCCCTAATGTATGAGATGAGAGGGGTTATACGATGGCCGGAATACATTATAAGTCCATCCTAGAAGTGGAGTGATGAAGGTACCCAAATGGAAGACCAGCCACCCAATCAGCATAATACCATAATACAACTCTGCATATAACTGCGAATACATATAGCAGTCCCGGATACATAAGAGTACAATGGCCATGAATAGGCATGAAACATGATAACACATAGATGTGGTCATCGCCACGTACAATATACATAGATCAGAATCTCCATGAGGAAGATATACAAAGGACCATGATCTCCACAAAGGCTGAATATATATAACAGATCAAGATCTCCATAGTGGGTGGAAATGTCTGACATATACTGGAACAAGTCACGAGAGCTGAAATCTCATGAACACTGGCACGATCAAGGAGGTAGCATATAGTGGATGCCACCAGTCTGGAAGGTATTCTACACAAACCGCTACGAGTACATGTCTTACTATGCGAATAGAGGTGTCGAGGTCGAACATAGTAGTCCATCGTCTGATTATCGGTCATTGATGTATACCGTTCACAGATGCGAGATCACCCACCAATAATGAAAATGGGAATCAAGGTACTAGAGTGCAAACTAACAAGTGTGAATAAATGTGTTGAGGTCGAACACTTGAGAGAATCCATCGATCAGGGGACATTGATGTATTCCCAAAACTGTCGATGGCGAGAGAACCTGCCACTAATGACTGCAAGTCTCAAGGCACTCAAAATGACTCTAGATTCCAATCCCAGAATAAATGATCTGAATTCGATGGGATGAAATCCGCTAGAAGGAGGGAATTAGGGAATCCCCCATCATCCAACACGATGTACTCAGCAAAGCTGTATAATGTGGAAGGACTCGATCATAAGGTGCACGAACCAGTAACTGTACCGGGAATGGCCAACATGAAAAGTCAAGATAACTGAGGAATGGCCGACTCAGGTTTCAACTTCCTTCGAACAAGAGCATAACGGCGTATGGTGACTGAATGAAGGCAGAATAGACTCGATATACAAACTGGGACATCTCTATGACGCAGGAGGCATCAATAGAGGCTCCATAGGGACTGGAAGCTTAACCAGTCGGTGGAGATAAAACTCAAATAACGAGTACAGCTCCTAAGTCAAACTAAAACCCAACCAATGGATTAGATATACAGTGCTCTGTTCGAAGGCGACACGACTCGACAGCTGCCAAAGATAATATCTTTTCTTGTCCGGCTTTTTGGATTTTTGATTTTTTTGGTCTTTTTCAGTTATTTGAAAAGCTTGAAAAAAGAATAAACTAGCTTTATATTTACAAACTAGGAGGAGACGAGTGTCATTTAGGGAAAACAAACTAGTTCCAAGCAGTGGAACATACCTATGCTCAATGCAAGGATACATGTGTAGGATATCGACACTCGGGGGAAAATCCCCTCCCAATAAAAAGGGAATCAAGCTACGAAGGATATAAATAAAAGGCTCTGCATGGCTAGACATGAGACAAGCTCGGGCTATATGGCTGAAACGCAATGTCAGGGGAGCCGGCATAAAGCTCAATAAGATAGGAAAAGGTCTTGATAATGCATCCACAACTTGATATTAGGGGAGTCCAGGGGGGAACAGGCCAGCATAAGATCAAGAGGAGTATGATGCTCTTGCTAAATGTCATGGCAATAGTATACAACGGACTCCCACAGCCTAAAGGGGGAAACATCGGCATGGGCACCAAATGCAAATAAGGCGCTAACTAGGGTACCCATGTAAGATGAGTCTCTACCACTCATATCATGCCACTTCTATAGCAGCAAGAAGGTTCCATGACATAATAGAGTGGGTTCGTACCTAAGGATATAGTGACATGGTCATATGGTCATGAAAAATGCAAGCAGTGGTGAACCTAACCTATATGCCAGTATAGACGTTATACCAGAGAAAGGCACGGACGGTCTCTGGTCACAAAAGAAGCATCCAACAGACAACTTCAAACCCAAGGAAGACCCAACCACACTCACAACCCACCCAGCAACTTCCCATAACATCAGACTCACCAAAAGGGAGGATGTACGCGACTATATAAAGAACAGCTGCGTATGTACGCGCCTTTTGGCCAAAAACCCGCGTATACACGCGACTGTTGGCCAAAAACCCGCGTATACAGAGAAGGTAGTGGTAAAAAGCAGGTCAAGGCCAAACCAATAAAGGGGAGTGTCAATGGACAAACATACTATAACATGCGACACAGAAATAGAGAGCAAATCAATAATATCAAGCCCATTGTGCCTCCAACCCCAAAGAAGAACAAGGAACATCCCCAGCGGAGTCGCCAATTCTGTTACGGAGAGAAATTCCTATGGCTTGGGGTACCACAACAGACAGCTAGACTCCAGAAATCAATATTTCCCAATATGCAATAGAAATAAAAACATCTAACACTAAAGGATCGAACCTCGTACCTTATTCTGGATGGTTGAAGTAGATCCCCGTTGAGCTTTCCAATCTTCAGCTTGAATTGTTATAGCATGTCCTCAACAACAAGTAAACAAGATAAGCATACTATATTTCATGGTGTTAGATCTATTCTAGCATATATAATCAATATTGTATAAGCATTTGACATATTCCAATGGATACAACATTCATTCGAATACACATTACTGGACAGGAAAAGATATTTCTATTAATATGAATCAGAGATTACAAGTGACAACCTCTGACGCCACGTCTGCGAACCGGAGAAACTGAATCCCCCACTTGGGCCTCCACCACCTCAATCCTCCATCACTTTGATAGCAAGCTTACTAGCAAAAGGCAAGCTTGGGAAGAACACAACAGTGTTCCAAGGGACAAAGGGATGCAGACTCAAGCATAAGTTCTGGCAACAATGGACTATAGTTTCGATGCTCTCAATTCTCTCTTATCCCCCCCTCTTTAATGTACCAAGGGGTTCCTTATATAGCTTCACAAGGGACAATGAAGGGTCGAATCTGAGCGATCTCAAGGTATATGGAAGGCCAGGATTCATATGAGTCGGATCCAAGTCAAGGAAACTTCCAAAAGGATTTGGACTATGCACACATCCTGATGTACACGACTATAGGGGTCAAACCTGTGTATGTACACAGTTATCGAGGAAAAAGCCACATATATCATAGTTTATATAGTTTTGGGGATGATCAATGATACATCAAAGGATAAAATGTGGTCCATTGGGTCTAAAGAGTCTGCAGCGGAACAAGGGAAGGCCATACAATGTGTGATTCACTTAGAGGGGTGAAAATCTCTATAACACTTTGAAGGTTTCATCATTCATTAGACATTTCAAGATTTGTTGATCATCATCAAACACCCTCAGATTGTTGATATTGTCTGGAACGGAAGGCCTGAAAAGCAATTCAATTGAAAATTTGTTATTCGCGGGTACCAGCCTTGCAGTTGAAGTAACTAATAGGTCAGCGGTTGCATTCTTTAACCTAGGAATTGAAGTAATATTGAATGCATCAAAGTTTGTTAGTAAATCCCATACTTCATTTTGATAAGCCTTCAGATGTGGTGATATGCAATGAATTGTGTTTCGAACTTGTTTAACAATGATTTCAAAATATCCATACACTTTTAGATTTTCTACTTTAAATTCCATTGCCTTTTTTAGTCCCTCGACTAATGCTTCACACTCGGTTGTGTTATTAATGCACTCAAATTCTTATCTACAGGAAAAAAATATTTATTTTTTTCAGGATCCATCAAGACACAACCAGCTCCTAATCCTTCCAGGGTTTTGGAACCATCAAAATAAAGAATCCAATTTTTTTTATATACCTCTACTGAATTTGAACTACTATCTACATCTAAAACTAACTCTACTATATTACAATCAATATTATCAGCCTGAGAAAACTGAAGGAGATCAAGGTAGGTATCTGATTGTGTCATTGGCCTCTTCAGCTTGATAATTTCCCGTTTCAAGCTCAAGGAAATAGTTCCCCAAAACAGAGTTAACTGGTTCATTCTTTCCCTCCAACTATGTTACGTTGTGGCTCATCTGAGGCTCCCTCAACACATTTATATTGATTTTGACAACCTTTGTAGGGCAACCACAAGTGTGAACAATATGAGGCAAAATAACCATCTGATTTTGCTGACCAGTCCTGGCTCAAAACCAGCCCATATGTGTCTGGTATATCTACTACCACAATGTCTATATACTAGCAAACTCTCTCATCTGCTGACAAACGTATCAGGACATCCTCCATTTCTCCTACCACTTTCACTGCAGTCCTATATAATTGGACAACTTGACCTGTAGTTGGCTTGGGTTAACCATTTATTTGCTTGCAGAGTGAAAGCGGCATGACATTCACTGATGCTCCAGAGTCCACCAAACAGTTATGTATGTTGAAATTGAAAATTTCAAAAGTGAGTAGGAACGTTGGAGTTCTATATTTAGAATTCCCCCTTCTATTCACTTCACCAATCTCTTCCTCGACCTGGTTATCATTCTGTGGTTTCGTTATAGGTGTCTCAAGTGCTTTCAACAGCTTTTCCTTTTATTGGGGCTAGTTACACATTTCAAACAAAGAGATGTTTTCCTTAGTCTTTTTAATATCTTCTACTATGTTGTATCCCATTTCATGCTCGGTGGAATTTTTTTGATATTTTCAACTTTGTTTTCTGTAGACTTCACAGACATACTGACTGCCTTGGGATTCTGACTTGTGATGACAAACTCTAGTATATTAACTGTCCGAGTATTATTTTTTATCTTTTTCATGTTCTCCTGAAGTTTATATATCTTGGGCATTGTCGTGTTATCCTCTTTCAATGGGCCCTGACTCCTTGTTGTAACATTTGTTTCTGATATGTTTTCTTCCTCGGTGAGGCCTTCATCCTCTATACTAAACATGGATACACAATCCCATAAAACCATAGTGTCTTCTTCTTGTGTCTCTGTTGGTTCATGACCTTTCTCTCCTTCATCCACGGTTTCTATTAACTTGGAATCTAGTAACTGATTCATCACTAAAGTCACAAAATTTATCCACCGTGGGTAATTTTTTTTCAAAGCGAGGCTGCTAATGGAATGTACAGAAATTTTCCATTCCCACTTCAGTTAAGTTCATAGCCGAGGGACTATGAGAGGGAGGTTTGGATGGACCACTGTCATATCTCTTTTTATAATAAGGTTTGTATTGCTTATTTTCCTCCTTCTCCTTTTCCAGATCAATTACTCTATTTGAAAGTTTCTGCACCATTTTTACCACACCATCTAATTCTAGTGGCCGTTCATATTTAAACTTAGTTAACAACAAAGGTTTTCTGTTTCCAAATTTTTTTTCTTCTGATGGTGCAAGATATTTGTTTATACTTTCCATTTTGGCTTCCATTTTATCAGCTTCCTCATATGTTTCTACTAAGGTGGGCTTAACTGATCTTTTGAAAAACATAGCTATCTCGGGACCAAGAACTAAAGTGTAATACTCAATTAAGGTGTTCTCAGCAGGTTTTATAGTTGCATCAAAATTATGCAAATGGGAATCAAACATTTGATTGAAATTATGCACCCTATCCTTCTTCTCTTTTCTGAGGGCAAGTAACTCTTTCATTAAGGAAACAATAGTTCTAGGGGTTCCATACTTGTTTCTAAACAATATCTCAAAGGTTTTCTAGTTTGGGATTGAGTATCCCTGTAGGGAAAAATACCATGAGGTTGTTTTACTATTGAGAATATGTGGGAACAATATGCAAACTACGTCTTCATGCTCTGCTGCTTGTAAACCTTCCAAATCTAGGTAGAAACTTTGCAAATGGTCATCCACAAATATTCCTTCATACGGTTCAAACTTAGGTAAAGACTTATCAAAATTCTGAGGCATGGCATGTAACAGAGGAGTAAGGTTTAGAGGGGATCTAGCTCTCCAAGAAGGTGGTGGAGGAGGCTGATTTGCATTCACATTTGCCATGATTCTAGGTGGAGATTGAGGTGGAGACTGGACAAGGGTTCGGAAAGGTGAGCAGTGAGGGGATTCTGGTCCTAGCTGATCTATAGGTTGCACAATCTCTTACAGGGTTGTTTCTACCAACTCTTCAAAGTCTTCCACTAACACTGAATTTTCACTGTAAGGACGGTCTTTCTTATGCAACTCTCTTCTAGGAAAAGTAGGAATAATGGGAAATTTAATGGTGACTAATGTACTGTAAAACATGCATAAAGAATATTACAAATAGTTGTTCATAATTCAGAATACATGAATACATGTAGAAAGATAAACATAGAGATAGCTCATTGTTAGTTAAACATTCATTACTCAATATACTGCATAAGTTTCATAAAAATAACAGGAAATCATTCATAACATGGAAGTAATTCATAAGTCAAAACAATCTCATAGTTCGTAGAATGAGTTGAAACAAAAAAAAAATCGACATTCAACCAATCTACAGCATGCATTTGAAACTTCACAACTCCTTCTCCAACGGAAAGTATGGCTTCTCTATTATAAAGGGAAATAATTATTCTTACAATAACTTCACAAAATATAGCATGGAAAATTCCTTCACTTCATCGAATCTACCTATACTTATACAATTTGAAATGTCTTTTGGTCTTCCATCCTTTTGGGCTTCCTCTACAAATCAGTTACAAAATTGATTTTGTCTCCTAATGAGCTTGCTACTTTAGGAAAAATATAAATATTACAAAATATGTGTCAATAAAACAAACATTCTAGGTAGGTCTGGCCACTTCATTAATAAACTTCTCCCATGTATTTACATCTATCTAGCCACCTCATTAATAAACTGCTCCCATGTATTTACATTTGTCACTATTGTCTTAAACTCTGATGGCTCTAGAAATCTAATAGTGACCTCATGCTTGGCCACTTGTGCTTTTATATTAGCCATCCTGGCTGGAAGCAATTGAAGTTTATCTTCTAATAGGTGGTTCCTTACTACTACTTGGGCAATTACATTCTTAAGCACTCTTTCATCCAGACTTTTGATCAGTTGAATGCCCAGTTCATCCTCCCACCATCGAGCATGCAATTGTTTAAAGTGCTCCTCATGCTCTGTTAATTCATCTGTTCTCTTCTTTGAAGATGTTTGACAGCGGTTGTAAGTTGTAAGCACATTTCTACGGAACTATGTGCAAACACCTTTAATTCTCTAAGCTGTCGTTATCAATTCCTCTACAGCTTTGTTCCCAAATCCTATCAGCTCATATTCTAGCTTCACTCTTTTGGAGTATTTGATCGGTGCATTTGTTGGAGGTTCCTTGGTTGTTTCCAACCAAGTCAAATGCCTTTGAAGGATTTCCATGATGCCCTATTTTTTGTCTTTAAATTGGGAAACTATGCCTGAAATTTCTTCCAACCTATCTTCCACTTGCCACACCTTCAACACCTCACCTGCTATCTGGAGCTGCATCTGATAAATTTTATTTTTGAGCATGAGGGCATTCTTTGTCAAAGGCTCTATATCTGTTCTTTGCTCATTTGACACCTTTAACAAAACCTCCAACGAAGCCTTTTGTGCCTCGAATGCTGCCACCTGGGTTTCCTGCTGCTCTTCCTTCTACTCAGCAGTAGCCTTCTACAATTCCAATTCTGCAACCTTGTTTTTCAAATCTCTTTTCTCTTTACTTAAATCTTCATTGGATAACTTTAAACTATCCCACTCTTCTTCTAAAATTTGGTGTCCCTGTTGAATCCTTTCAAAATCTGATAAGGTAGCTTCATATTTTCTTTTTGATTCTCTACCTACCCTTTCTTCCTTCCTCAAAACTTCCTTCATTTCAGCCATCTTCCCCTTATACTGTTCAATGATTTCTATAATCTTGTCGATATTGTGAGCATTGACATAGGCATTTGCAATGCCCATAGAATCCAATTTCTTCGGGTGTTCTTCTACATTACTCATGACCGTCCTCTCTGTTACTGTGGTCACTGGTGGTTGAGTCCCTACCCTCAAGGTTTTCTCTGTCCTCCATGTAATGGATTTTGTTTTAGGATCAAAACGGATATCTTCTAAGCATGCCACGTTGTATTGTTTAGATGGGGTAAATGGTACTAGCCCCATTTCAGCTATGGGGACATGAGCCCCGGCAAGGATGCTGCTGGATGTGGATGGAAGGTTTTCTAGATTATCCCAAACATGACTTTGCTCTTGACCTCCACCACCTAAAGCTTCTTCCTTTTCCTGGATTTTCCCTTATGTAGGCCTTCTTGTGTCTTGCATTCCTTGCTCAGGGTTTGCATCTTCTTCAGCAATCACCTTTTCTAATTCTGCCATTTTCTCCAAAACGTCTTCTTTGTTCTTTTGCTTGGCAGCTTCTGCTTTATCCCTCTGTTCTTCCTCTGCCAACAACTTCTTTGCTCCTGCTGCAAGCCTCTGAGTACTTTTTTTCTTAGGCCTTCTTTGTAGCTTCTTCTTCTCCTTCATTTGGTTTTGGATTGTTGCTACTACTTCCTTTAACTCCAAATGCCTTTCCCTTTAACCGCTTGCCCAAGGATTCCATCCTGCAAACATTCTCGAACACCTACTCCTCTTTATCTATATAGTCTGTATATTTGAAATTTACCTTGTGAGCGGCCTTGTGAGCTGCCACCTTTCCTTGTGAGTCATTTCGGTGAAATCTTATCTCTCCAAAATGGAAAATCTCCAGCTCTTTGATGAATTTTGAAGAACTTTTGACCTTGTTGAACTTGTAGCTCGCTACATAAAAAGGTACTAGTGGGAACACCGCTTTCTTTATATCAAACAAATGATTTCCAAAACCATCTAGAAATAACTATCTAACTGCCTCCTTGTGTACTATGTAATCTGTTGCATACTTGGGAAGCAGTGAGGGTGCTTTGGTGCCTTCATACATTCTCAGATACGTCCCTTCTTCATTGAAAAAATAATCTCCATATTCTTTTATGGATTCTACAGCTCCCTCTGATAGACATGGACAATCTTCTAGAAACATCAACTTATACAAGGGCCTTATGAATTCCTCACATATCAACTGGTAATGGTTGTGATATCTATGGGCTCCTAGAATTTGATGTGCAACGTATATAGGGGATTTCCCCTCTTTCCACACACAATTAAGCTTCTCAAACCTGTGCCTATAGAGTATACAATCTATCAAGAAAGATGACATAAAAAATTCTGATTTGTTCTGTTTCAAACCCTCCTGGGATGCCTTGACACATTTGGCCAAGTTCCTAGTAGCTCTATAGGCCTAATTAAAAATCATTCCCTCCATAGATACATAATACATGAAAGGGGTTCGAAGATGGGAAATCTCATATTCTCTTGACTGTTTGTGTCTAAAGGTCTTCCCTCAACCACCATCATCTTTGTTGTGGTTGTATAGTCAAATTTCAGACTTTTAACCCACTCCGTTGTTACACTTATTTCCTTTTTCGGTAGAATGTAGGTTGTTGAAATGAATACAGGTGCTAAATATGCAATAGGCTTTCCCTCCTCATCATTTATCATCATTACTACTATGTCTATTTTGGGAAACATCCATCCAATGACCTCTGCATAGGGAAAAATATCCAGCCTAGTTGCTAGTTTAGTTATCCCAGACCTCAAAATGTTCTTGTACAAAGCTAGGTCTCCCAAACCAACTTCTGGCACTTTTCTTTCAACCAACATGGGGTATATCTAGCCCCATTTGAGATGAAGCTCTGCTCCTGTAATCACCTTAGTGTCTTCATACACTATCTCATTCTTCATTGTCGGTGAGACCTCTACAAATTCTGCGTCAAAATCGTCCTCGACAACCTTAGGCTTCTTACTCCCCTTCTTCGTCATTATTTTTGCTGCGAGTTGTACCTGTGAAAAATGGAGTTGTCTTAGCGTCCATATTTTAAAACAGTGATTATAAATGTAAGCACACAAACAAATACGTATGCAGACATATCCCATAGAATCAAAAACCTAAACATGCCTTACTCTATCAGTTTCATCCATCATAACAGACAATACGGGGCACGGATCAGGGTTATGACTATACAAACAATCGTCGGATATAGGAAACCCTGTTGAAGCCTCTGCATTTCTTTTTAATGGCGAAACCCCCACTCATCCCTAAACATTCTCTCCCACAAGTGCAATGGAACTTCAAACTCGGCGACAGCCCTAGGGTAAATCTAGGCCCAATATCCCACGGCCAATACATATGAACCATCAACCCACGGGCTCTGCGCAAAACAAGGGGACTGTAGCCCACACCAATGCCCACAAGTGAGTTTCCGACTAGCTTCATACCAATGAAATGCTCGTCTCCCTGAAAAATCATCGTAAACCTAGCCGACAAGGCGAAACGCCTCGAGGCAAGCAAATAGGATTTGCAGGCGGGTTTCTACTAGGGAAAACCTAAAATGAAATGGCCAAACCTAAATGAAAAATAAAGGCCTAAAAAAACCCTTGTAAACCGGGCAATGACACAACCTAATCTACCCCCGCATCAACGACGGACAGCTTTGCAACCTTAACCAATCAACCACTTGAAAGAGAGGATTAGAAACCTACCTGTCCGATCAAAGGTTCGCCATGCGTCTTAAAACAACTAGCAAGCACGCGCCACATGAGCTCCACCGAGGAAATCGCATGATCAGATCGAACAAGAAGAAACGCCCTCCAACTCCTACCTTCCTCCGTAAAAAATAAGATGGTAAAACAATACTTCGCACTTGGGTAAATAAATAAGCTCTTTGTGGAGGTAAAAGTCATTTAAACTTGGACGTGCGGGACCACAACATCGTTGGCGTCAAATGTTTCGAACTGAAAACATAAGTCATCATGGGGAGAGCCCCAAAGTAGTGGCTCGATCACATTGATCCACTCGCAACTACCAACTTATAACTCCAAACTCCTCTGGTACCTTCCCCTACGGCTCAGCTGCTAAAATCATATTGGTGAGGAAACAAGATGTCAATCGTCGTAGCGGCTCCGAGTTGAAATATCCTCCGCAACAGTGCTTCATACCACGATCGGATATTTAACATGAAATGCCTCCACAGTAGTGGTAGTGCATCGGCAAATACTTCCGCAACAAACTTGAAGAACCACCTACCATAGCGGGTCAAAATGGAAGAAGCATCCGCCGTTGCGGCTCAACCTAGGAGAAACGTCGTAGCGGTTCTCAGAGACCAATTCAAAAGACAAAACAAATTTCCGCCATTGTAGCGGGCGCCAACCGCAAAGCTTCCCGCTGTAGTAGAAGTTAAAAAACAACAGGCATGCAAACGAGAAAAACGCCCGCTATAGCAGCTTGATCATGACAATCCATTCACTGCGGTGGTTTAAAATAAAAAATGTGCCTATCGCATCGGCTCGCAAATGAAAACTGGTCTGATGTTGCGGCTCGAAACACAAGAGCGCACCCGCCGTAGCGGCCTGAACTCAAAGAAGAAACTGCCATAGCAGCTCGGAAACGAAGAAGAGTCCGCCATAGCGGCTCCAAGCTAGGAAACCATCCGCTGCAGCGGATCAAAAAACACTTTATGCCTTAGTAAAAAAATGAATCAATGGAACTCTTAATGATGGGAAGAAATTGTGAAGGCTGAAAATTAAATTCAAATCACTTTAAGGATAAAACTAAGACTTTCAAAGGGGTCCTAAAAAATACAAAAAAAAAAAAAATGGGTAGCTATTGCAGCAGCAACACCTCTATAGAGGATATGGTTTATCTAACAATAATTAATTCTCTTAGTCTAGTAAAATGTGAGGAGATCATGTGTTTCCTTTAGTTGTAGGCCATTTGTTTGGTTCCTTCATTGTCCATCTAAGGAGCATTTCCTTTTGGGATCAATTCAACTCAGATATTTAAATTTGGTTTTTGACATAGAATATATTCCTCTTGCCCATAGATGGTTGGATGTGGCAACATGCTCATTTCTAGCCCAAAAATGCATGATGCCCAACTCCCTTCCTTGGAACCATTCTTTGCACTCAATTTTTTTAACCTGGTGAGTGATGTAGATACACTTGGTTAACTCTTTATCCATTATAATTCCATGTAAAGGAAAATTTGAAGGCCCCATAATTTTGTTAACATGTAGAAACCTTGCAAATCTTACTAATTCTCAAGTTTTCAACATAACATGTTTGGTGATATTTTTGTAGTAATATTTAAATTTTTAAATATTTTATATAATCTATGGACAATTTTAGCAATGTTCAGAGTAAAATATTTTTATCTTGTCTAATTTGGATGAATCAATTTAGAAAAGAATTGAAATTGGTGAATCTTTTTTGAAAAAAAAAACATGGAAAACTAGCCTATGGGCTAAATTTAGTCCCTAAAATTTTTCCTAGCCCAGATTCCCTTAGTAACCCTAATAACTAACTAATTAATGATGCATTTGACCAGGGAGATTACATTTCTTAACATACCCCCTAAATGTGCCTAAAAAAATGAAATGTTTTTGGTGGTTAGCACTCAAAAACAAGCTCTTAACTTTGGAAAATCTTATGAGGAGGGGATGGAGAGGCCCAAGCTATTGTTCTTTATGCAAACAAGAGAATGAAATTGTTTTACATATCTTTGTAAAATGTTTTTTCCTGTAGGAAAGTTTGGTGAGTAGAAAAATATCTGTTGGGTATCAGTTTTTAGTGGGGTGTCGAAAATTTGGAAGACTCTTTCTCAGATTGGTTTCACAACCTTGATTCTTACAGTTTTCTTCATATTTGTATTTCTTGGTCCCTTTGGATAACGAGGAACAAAGTTGTTTTCCAAAACATCAATCCTAATGTAATGATTTGTGGGATTAGAGGATTTAGTCTTTTTAAAGAATATATGGACTTCAATCTTTCAAAGAAGGCTAAAAGATTATATCTTCCAGGTGTCTCTTCTTTTTGTGTTGAAGGTTTCTTCAATGGTGCTTCTTCAAACTTCTCTTGTGGTTGTGGTATGGTGGTTAGTTTAAACAAGGATCATTATTTTTCTTTAATCCCAGGTAGAGGAAAGGGAACTAATACCAAAGCTGAACTGATGAGTTTATGGGGTTTATTACATTTTGTTGTCCTAATATGAATATTGGATATCAACTTCTTTGGTGACTCCAAAGTGATAGTTGAATGGATGAATGATAAATATAATCTATGGGTGTTGTTGATCAAACAATGGTGTCAGAGAGTGCAACATTTAAAATGTTTCTTCAAACATATCTCTTTCAGGCTTGTCTCTAGATCCTTCAATGTGATGTTGATAGTCTCTCAAAAAAGGCTATTAATCTTAAGACATTCACTTTACAGTATCAAGAATTAATGGAGGGGTTTTTTATTCATGAAGGAGAGGTTGATCTATTATATTTGGTCTAAATGTTGACTTGAAAGTTTTGATGTTCAGACTTCTCAGACTTATTTTGGTAACTTTATGTGAATATGTGGAATCTCTGGATATATGTAAAGAATGTGATTAGAGGAAGATGTTTTTCATAGAGAAGTATCTTATAGGAATGATGAAGAAAGAATGAATGATATAGATATGTAAAATATAAATCTTTAATGAATATAATAGCAGGGAAAAGGTCTTTTTCTAGTTAAAAAAAACCTTGTTTGTTAGTCAACTTTCATGCCGCCAACATCCATACATGCATATCATTAGTTGAGAAGATAATCCGTGGGTGGTTATAGGATGAACTATGACCTCCTCCATGCATTCATCCTACCTGATAACTTCCTCCATTTCCAATAACAAGACTCCAATTGGTCCTTATGAATGCAACAACTCATAACTCTTCGTTAATTGTGCACATGGAGTGATTGTTGAAACATGGTGGTCATCTTCTTATCGATGCCCCTTCACATGTTTGAGCTCTTCCAATTGTACCTTTTATCCCAAAGTGATATCTTTGTGTAATTCTCCCCTCTTTCTTGGAATCCTTTTTATTCGCACAGGAAAATGATAGCTTTATATTTATAAAATTGTGTCATAAATTGACATTGTATTACATATCATGGCCAGAGTATCATCAAGTCTTACTCAAACACAAGTTCTGCAACAGGCATGCACAAGTACTATCCACAAAATAAACGAAAAAAAAAAAAACATCTTTTCCATAGCTAGAGAGAAAGCTATCAAACTGAGTTTCCTTTACATACTTGTTCAGTGACATAAATACATCTATGTGGACTTCATAATTATAGAAAATGTGAAAAAACCAGATATGCCAGTAAAATCAGAAGAGACTCAATGTGCCTAAGTCCACAATGCATCCCTCTAGTGTTTCCTCCCAAAACATCTTGTCTCCCCGAATACCAATGGCCCGCTTCGATAGATCATTCTCCAGGGAATTATATTCCCTATAAATATGGTGGAAGTGAAGAGTTTAGAAGCGACAAAAAAGACCCTTAACATGACCTAGCCAATGAAATAGCTCAACTGAATGTATAGTGTGTATCCCCAAAGCCCAATCCACAATGGCCTTTAAGTCTCCATACACATGCATCCTACTAATGTGTCTCTTGTTGGCAAAATATAATAAGCCCCACATTGCAAGAAGCTTGGATCTCGTATTTGCACCATGTCTAACATCCATCCAAAGCCAAAAGGAGTGATTCAGATCTAAACAAATAACTATGTCCGCCCCACACAAACCATCTTTTTTTGTGCCATCAAAGAAACCCACCAGTGCATCATTTATAACCGATGGATAACAGATCTTCCTATGCACAGCCTTGTTCACAAGAGCATCAGTAATAACAGAATATGAACATAGCTTAGTCAGTATGCAAGAGTGTGCCACACGAATGTTTTGAAAAATGAAATTGTTTCTAGCATGCCAAACTTCCCACATGAGGATCAATGGGACTTCCATAGGCAATTGAAGCTTCAATGACCAGAAAGGCAAATTGGCATCAATACCTGAGTGGATCCACTACGAGGAGACATGAAGATTCTTACAAAGTAATTGTGCAGTCTGCTGAAAAAACACACAATCACCAAAAATATTTTCCGCAAACTCCATAGTGTTATGATAGAGTGCACATCTCCTAGGCTCGATAAATCCTCAACGTTGCAATGAGTCCTAAGTAAGAAAATTTTGTTTTATACAAAACCAAAAGAAACATTATATCTTGCTCGAGGTCTTCGATTTCCATAAAACAATGTGTCACCATAGATGCAAAGGCTCCCAACATTGTTTTAACACGATATGATATACCAATCTAGCTATTACAACACATGTATCATCCATAAGTATTGCACCTATTGTGATGTTAAACCAACAAAGCTATCCCTTAAACTCTTTATTAATTGAACATAAAGTCTCGTAAATTTGGTGTAAAAACATTCAACAATAAACCGTAGTAAAAATGTCTCTAATCCAAATCATTTAATCTCTTGCATTTGATCCAATTTAGATCAATATATCCATGTACTTAATTGTGGCCCTTGATTTTATATGTAACTTTAAATATGGATAAAATATTATGTAGGTTTTGAATGCCTTATTTATGAGTTTGTTTTAGTTTTCTTAAATTATTTTAATTTTAATAAATTAATTTAATTTAAAATTGATTTATAGTCATATAAGATTGTTACACCAATTTATGATTAAAGATATATGGCAATTTATTAAATACTTTGTATTTCAGTATGTGTAAAAAATTTATATATTATTTTTTAAAGGAAAGATATTTGGGTATTTGTAAATTGTTTATATATATTATTTTATTTTATTTTTATTTTATATATTTAAATAGAATGAGATTTTAAATTATTACAGTGTTTTGAATTTTTTTTAAATGTTTTGGAAAATCAGTTTTATATTTAAAAATTAAAATAATTTATTTACTTTTTTAACAATTAGTTATAATAAAATATTTTAATTTTGCATTAAAAAAATTGCATATTATAGTTTTTAAAATGTTTTTTTTAAGTAGGTGAAATGGATATTCTTATAATTATACTTGTATCCACATAAGGTCTTATTTTACCTTGTGGTTGCATCAGAAATGAGTAAAACACCCATGAATGATCTCCACACTCGTAAACATATCTTCTATACGTTAAGTGAGTTTTTATCTTTGAATATTCTGCCATCTAACATAAAATATTTGTACCAATACATTTTATCAATAAGTGTTAACATAAATATTTGTAAAAATATATTTTATTAATTAATTTATTTTTAATGACAAAACTATCAACAAATAAAATTGACTTATCAAAACCACATATATTCATAAAGACTTCCACTCATAAGCAATGTTAAAATCTTATTGACCAATTAACCAATCAAAACTAAGAAAATTGAAAAACTTCTTTCTATTTTTTTCAAATAATTAAAAACTGAAATACACAATTACACATTTACTTTTAATTTGAATAAACCTTTTTTTTAAATAAAGTAAACCATTAAACTATTGAATACAATAACAATAATCATCTTTGATAGAATTAAAATTTTAAAAAAAAAATATCATCTTTGATAAAATTAAAATTAAGAGAAAACTATATTACACTCTTTTGTACACATCTTCCAGAATTTGCCGATGGGCCAAAACACTAAAAAAACTTTTTTTTTTTATGGAAAATAACATTAACGACCTCAGCAAGGGATTTCGCTAATCGTCTCCAAAGCGGGCTTCCACGACCTGCAGTTGGTTATCCTGTACATCCCCAACTCCATTCGTATATCGCCAATATCCATTCGTGGAATCACAACCTCTTGCTCTCTCACCTCCCCAGGTTTCGAACCCATGACTACCAGACAAGATCCGGCGTTTAAATGTTCTTGATTTTCCTCCAGAGAAAGAAGGGGGCGCACATAGGTCTGCACGGGAAGGATTCTGGCGGTGCTCTTGCAGCCCCGCTTAGCTACGGGGGGATTGGCCTTAAGCATAAGAGAATTCACGTCGGAATCCGAGAGCGCAGAGTTGAGCTTCTCCATGGGCAGCATGAAATAGATTTTCCCCAATTCCAAGTCCTCGTCCGCCGAAAGCGCAGTAGCTCGGCGCCCCACCTGCAGGGCGTTGTAATGGCTGACGAATTGCCGAGAATTCTCCAGCATCAGCTCTGCGGCCTTCACCGGCGCCCAAAATTCTTGAATGTTGCCATTGCTCAGTATCACTTTTGCTGCCTTCGGCGAGAGATTGGACATGACGCATGAGGTGTAGTTGCCCATTCTTAACTTCCTGTGATTCGAAACCGGGACCTCAGGGCCGGGCTTATTTAATTAATTGAAGGAGATTTAAGATGTAAATAGACAGAGATATGCACAACAAGAAAGTATGGAGTTGTCTGATTTATTAAGAGAAGAAGCCTTGGAGAATAAGCCAAAGATACAGAATCCAGGCTTCCCCTCATATCTGCTTGCTCCTCTGGAAGAAATGTTTTGAGATTTCATTTGGTTAGATACACCATCCAGATTCCAGACGTACCGTCTTATTTTCTTCATCTCTTGGGAAGAAATGTTTAAGATTCCATTTGGTTTTGCTTGCTTTGCCGCCAGGTAAGATGTTTGTAACAGTGTTTTGGGTTTGGAATAATTCTGGGGTAAAAATGTTCACCAAGCAACCCTATGTTGGAATCCGGTGACAGTGAAGTACACTCAGGAACCGGTTGAAATCGTTGTTTTTTTTATTGCAGAGATTGATACATAAGCATCCAAACCCCTGAACATCTATATCATGGCATCTTGAATTCAGAAATTCGTGATTCGTATGATCTATGTTCTGAAATTTGTGATTCCATGGAAACAAATTTCAAATAAGTGAAAATCGAAGGGAAAGTGGCATTTTTCTATTTTCTTTTTCCAAAAGCAGTTAAAAAGAGTTAACACCGTAGCTTGTATTCATACAACCTAAAGATCTTGGGGAATTTTATCCATATAAAATGTATATTTTATTTATGCAAATAAGGGTGAAACATAAATGATATTAAGTTTCTTAAAACTTGATATAAATGATATTTGGTTTTCTTAAAACTTTACACAGTTTTCCACTTTATTCATAAATTAAGTTTTTTAAGAATTTGCTATTTAAAATCTTTACTAAGAAGGTGGAAGGGTAATCGTAATGATAGGGAGGTAAGTTTCACACTTTCACCACCCAGATTTAAATCTCTATTGAAACTTTGGCCCATTGCCATAAGAATCCCACCTAAGTTCAGAGCATTGTTCTTTATCATGGATCTTGCAACACTACCCATAGTTTGCTACTAGTGGCATTACCAGCCTAGAGAAAACCTGTTAGACTATGCCTTACTTTGTTTATCTTAAGAGTGTAGACATTATTACTAAGTTATATTTTTACAATATAAATAGAACCCTGAGATAACAATGCACAAGAGATAGACACAAGTTTTAATCGACATCACCACAATCAAGTGTGCCCAAATAGTGTATTTATATCATAATATACAAGTGAATAGTTACAACAATGAAAAGGCACCACAAACTTGGCAGCCACTCACATAGTATGCCATCTCTGCAGTAATCCTCCTAAGTATCCCGACAACAACCTCCCAGGAGTACTCGATAACAATCCTCCAAACCGTCAACATTGTTTCCCTGTCGCAACTCTAGGTCTGCCTCTTGCAACACCTATAAAGAATCTACTGAACAATCTAGAAATTGTCACCACCAAACTTCCAAGTCATGCTTGAATCGTCCCTCTTTAAGTGTGCCTTGTTTCTCCCTTATTCATTGTTATCTTGCCTCACTTCACTTGCTCCCCACTTGGTTTCTCTTTCCATGCCATGACTGGCTTATATATACATGTTCATGTGTTTCCCAAGGGATGCGTCCCTATCAAAGACACTTCACACACAAACTTTCACGAGTTTGGGTCGACCTCCTCAAAGGGTGCATCATTAGGGTACCCCAAGAAAAATGAGTACTCTCCTGATGGTCTACCTAATTACCCATTGATAACTCTGCTGACGTGACCTATGACCTGGGCACTTCTTTCGATGCCCCTCTTACCAGTTGTTTTACCAATGCACCAGAGCCCTTTTTTCCATGAGTTTGAGTGTCATGCCAATGGCATTCCCATGTGCCTAGCATGGCGTACAACTGTGTTTCCCCTTATTAGGGTGTCTTACCACCATGCCCCAATAAGTAGACCCATTGGCTTCATGTTCCATGGTCGCTACCCACCAACCAAAGTCTACCATGGGTGAGAGAGGTGTCTGAAGCCTTCTCTAGCCAAGGGTGTGACATCCTCCCCCACTCCAAGTTGTTGCTTTCCTCAACAACATCTTCAAGACTGTATGTTATCCTTGAAGCACTATTCTAATGTCATTGTTTCCATATATGGTTGCATCGAAGTCTTCTAAAGAGGTCTTAAAAAATGTTCAGTAGCCACACCTATCCAACCTACCGTTGCTTCAGTGCTTTTCCAACTCTATCAATGCCTTTGCTTGTTGTGCACCCTCATGTGTTGAACTAGTTGGGTAACTAGTCCAATCATTATGCTTAATTACATGAGAACAAACTTCCTCATCTTCAAAACTACCTTTTCCAATCCACACTTTGGTCATTTCATGCAAAATTGTCGAACAAAGGCAAGATCGTCACCTTTTCCCAACTGCTATCAAATTTCCTTTTTCAATTCAACAATTCTCCAAGGCACCACTTCATGGTCCCTTTTCATGCCTTATGCATTTTCTCGGCTAAAATTTCTAAGGCACCTTCACTAAGTTCCCATAGCCTCACTTCCTACACCAAAGGTAGTGATTCAATCATGCTCAACGTCATCTTGGGTAAGGTGGTAAGTGTCTCCCAAGGTCATTTCCCCCAAGTCTCCTGACAATCTGCTCGCCTACCTTGTGCTTGTTGCTCAAGTCCCTCTGTGAATCATGGTTTGTAAGTATTGCCAACTTCTCAAATGACATTTGGTCATCTGCACCAAAGATCCACTTACAAGATTCAATATACTCCTAAGTTTCTCACTCAAGACTCTACGAACCTTCATCATCACTACAATACTCATTCATGACCAAGGATTCATTCGAACTCTTATCCTTTTCTTGTCTCTTCTTGGATTTCTACCTTGTTTACTTGCTCAACCCTTCAAATGTTAGTTGAGTCCTGCCAGCAACCTCTTTTAGGTGTTGTGATTTCATCAAGACATCCTTCTCATCTTGTTGGTCATCACAATGTTAAAGTGTGCCCAAGGTGGTCTCTGCCTCCCTACTCTTTCCTTCAACTAATTCACCATTTTGCAAGTGAGACTCTTCTTGAGTGAGTGATTGCTTTCCCAAGTACTTTAGGACTACTTTTGTCTCTACGAATTTGCAACCTGCTTTCCTCAATCGCTTGAGCATCATATGGGATTCGAGGATTCAAATGACCAACATACCAAAGCCTATAATGTCTATGGTGTCACATTTCGAGAAGTCTTCACCTCGTGTCTCATCTTGACCCACCACTATAATCATCGAAGGTATGTAGTCACTTTGATTTTTTGTGTAGTCGCCACCAAATCCTCTCTCAATTGCACACACCACACGGCGAGTGCCTCATCGCACTATTTCACCTTAAGGCTTTGGTTGCCTTCTTAGTCAAGTGAGACCACTTCTTGGACTGCTTCATCTTCAGTGTTGTCACTGGTGTCATAGGTCACTCCTTTGAGACTGCCTTTGTTCCCAATTTTTGTCGTCTCTATTGGTGCAAGCTTTTCCTTTTCTCCAACATTTGGCATTCGGTCAACATAAGTGCTTAACTATTTGGTCCTCTTCAAAATCAAATCTACCTAAAGATCTAATGTTGTTGACCTATTCTCCAAGTGAACAACATCCTCTACTTCACCCAAGGTTTTCCTAACCAAATCCACCACTTTTTGTTGTTATGTGACTATGTCAGGCTTGTCTATAGGCGTCTTGGCTATCTCAACCAAGTGCATGGATGACACCCTAGGTAAGCACCACATATTCCTTCTTGTTGTCATCGGCTACCTCTAAGGCTTGATTTCATCCAAAAACACTAAAATATTCTTGTGAGGCAATGATATAGCCTTGGCTAGCGTGAGGAATTATTGCCCCAAGACAACTACATGATCATCTAGCAGAGCCACTTCCAAGTCTAAATTTCCATACCGATCTCTAACCTTCAATAGTTCTACTTGAACCACACCTGCTACCAAATTCATCATTGAGTTTTCCACCTTGAACTTAGACTTACTATGAAGTCTTGTTGTGGTTCTTTTACTTACGAAACTATGGGTGGCGCTGAAGTCAACCAACACTGCAACCTTCAACCCATTGATTGCCGTGTTTACAAAACAAAGCCCATGATGTTTTCATCATGCAAATCATGGTCTTGACCTTCTGTTAACTTGGACAAACATGTTGTAAGAATTCAACCACTTCCAACTTCTCCCTTGAAGGTTGTTGAACTTGGGCTTCTCCCACAACTGCTAGCTCCACCACAGTTGGTTTCCCTTCTTCCAAGCACATTTCCAACTCTGTCTTCAATGGTCAAGCAATTGCAAAGTGGTTCCCATTGCAAAGAAAGCAATTTGTCTTCTCACCTCCACGGATGGTTTTGGTTGTTGTGTTGTCTTCATTCGAGTGTCATTCACTGCATTGAGCAACCTCAATCTAGGCATCTCCCAAGACTTTACTTGGTCTGCCAACAATCGCAACTTTTAAACCTAAGATTCTCTTTGCAAACTAGTCTGTTCAAACTTCGTCACATATGCTTAAAACAATTGTTGGATCTCACAACTCCACTATTCCAAACTCTTCATCGCAAGTTCCATCTTAGCTTCCTGTTTACACTAGAGAATTTTTGAAGTAAAAAATGGGCCCCATAACAAATAAAAATGTATTTTAAAAATCAACCAATCACATTTTAGAGGATGACATCATCCCTCATGGTTGAGGTAGCATTATTGATTTATTTGTCAAATTTTCAATGGAATGAAAACCCATAGTTAACCATGGTAATGCTTTGAAATCATAAAATAAAGTAGTCATAATAAAAGTTCTTTACACTTTTAATAAAATAATATTATTGTTATTTTCAAATAAAGTACTCATAATAAAATAATATTATTGTATTTTTCACATGAAGTATTCTTAATAAAAAACCATTTCTCTTTTTTTCACAAAATAATTTTATTTTCATTTCATAAGTGTTGAAAGAAACAATACAGATAAATATTATATTTATGCATTTTTATGTATTTAATTTCAAATTATACATTAATATATATAATAATATATTATTCACAATTGAATTTTTGTCATATCATTGTAATTATTTTTATTAAGTTATTTCTAGTCAATTTTGAAATGTAACTTAAACATGGTTATTTAGATTGTGCATAGAATGCAGTGTAATCTAGGTGAGTTGTCAAATATATATACATCATAAAATACCCAAATGATTATTTTTTAATATATCTCTTAATAGGCTTATTTTTTACCTCAAAATCTCTCTTTATATTACAACTAAAGATAAATAGCCAAAATCTCTCTTCTTACCTCAAAATCTCTCAAGCCTCTAGAAACCCCACATTTGAAGAAATTTCAGGTCTAAAATGAGCCTTCTAAGGAAAATAATAAAATAATATTATAAATTTTGAAGGAAAAGATGAAAACTACTTTTTGTTTTTGTATTTTCAACTTATCTCCCTATGGTTTTACTCAGATTTTGAGCGAGCGCACTCATTGGAAGCGGAATTCAATTTCGCACCCAACAAATACCCACATTGCATACTTTTGATGGACCCCACCCACAAAAAATGATAAATACATAAAAAAACGTGTTACTCAAAAGTAACATATTTTTTAATGTATTTGTAATAAAGTTTTTAAATGTATTTCTTATTTTTCGTGGGAGGTGTCCATCAAGAGTATACAGTGTGGGTACTCTTTGGATGCAGAATTGAATTATGCAGTTAACAAGTGCCGCCGCTCGAAATTTGAGTAAAACCATAGGGATATAAGTTGAAAATACAAAAACAAAATGTAGTTTTTTTATGACAAATATGCCAAGTCATCCATTATGGTTGACTCGTTTTCTTCAAATATTATTTCTTAAATTCCAATGCTTCAATGGCTCGTTTTCTTATAAGGACCGTTTTAGACCCCAAATTTACTTTACTAATAGTCTCACTGTTTTACTGCACCTACACTCTGAAGAGACTTATTGTCATAGCCACAACCGCGACACCTTTTTCTAGGGTCCGTTGTGGTGAGCGGCATAGCCTGGAAGCGTCTCAGGGGCGTGGCCAACATCAGCACACTCCAGTGGACTACGCCTAACCCCCAAACCTCCGAAAATACTTCTGCTAACATTCATCTCCATACTTAGCTATTTTTACAACAATGCACTTCCTACAGTACAAGTAAGCCAAATACAACAGAGATAAATGTATGTGGGCGCCCGCCCTGAATCTGACGGAGCCTAATACCCATGTATAATATGATAAGACTTGTTACAACAACAGAGGGTGTCACAAACTGGCAATTCATCTGAGAGCTCGCCAAAACCAGCTATGCTCATGCGATACAACCAAATCCATCTAACTGTCACCGTCGTATCGGCACGGGCGCTCCTCGCTAAGACCAGGCCAAGTCTCATCCACAAGCTGCATCCGTCTGTCTAACGCAACCTGTTGTAGCTCACTTTGTCGCTTTGTCGCTTCGTCCAACGTTGCTACTGAACTCTTCTACTGAGCCACCTTGCCAAGCTACCACTTGACCTGCCGAAGTCATCCTCCTCGTTGCACTACGACTTAGCCACTTTGGCTAACTGCTGAGATGCATAATACCCCTGTCATCGATGCCTCTGCTGCTAAGCTACTCCCAGAACGTCTCCGCCAAGAGCTGCCACCACTTTCGTATATTATTAAGAATGTTGAACGTTGCTACACCACTCTGACTTAGGTGTTTTTCCAAACACCGTGAAGACTTTGCCATGAGCCTTTGCTCCATCCATCCGAAACGTCCATCACCGTCTCATCTGGAGACACACTACAGATTGCCTCCCTACAAACGCACTTCTAAACGCATCAGTGAACACCCTCCCGCAGACGCTCAACTGGAATGTGCCGTCTTGGGCACACTGGTTTGGAGCGCTTCCCATGAATGCACCCCTGGACGCATATCTGAACGCCCATCAATACTTGCTGAAATGCACCTTGTCGAGCACTCCGTCAATGCCTGCCAAAACGCACCTTGCTGAGCTCTCCGTCAACACTTGCCGAAATGCACCTAGCCGAGTGCTTAGTCAGCACTTGCCGAAACGCACTTCTCATGGGCACTCCATCAACCCTTGCCAAAAATACACCCCTGTTGGGCCTTCCGTCAGCACTTGCTGAAAACACACCTCTAGCGCCTTCCGTCGGCTCTTGCCGAAAACGCACTTCATGTGTAACTAAGCACTGCCTGCCAAACGATATTTGGAAACGAATCATGCTTTCTAGAAAATGCTTCCCGAAGCCACCTTCTTGCGGAATGCCTTTCTAAGCGAACCTTGACACTTTTGCCAAACTCCTTGACCAACTGCCAAAACGCACCTCTCATGAGCGCACGTCGTCTCCATCTTCCAAGGTCGTCTTTCGAACACGCTGTCTGCAAAAGCGCACGTCAAAAACGCACTTCCTTAGCTCACCTTGGCACTTCACCCTATGGATGCTCCTGTTGAGCCCTCTATTGGGAGCTCCGGTTGAGCGCTCCTGGTGAGCACTCTATTGGGCGCTTCTGTTGAGCGCTCGGTGGGCACTCCTGAAGAGTGCTCTTGAGCGCTCCTACAGACACTTCAGTTGAGCGCTCCTGCGGACATTCCCAGTGAGCGCTCATGTGGGTGCTCCTGCGGACGCTCCCAGCGAGCGCTCCTGTGGACGCTCCCAGTGAGCACTCCTGCGAATGCTCGTCTTGGGCGCTTCGTGGACACTCCTACAAATGCGCCCAATGTGCACTCCTACGGATGCACCTCTCTTGAGCACAGAGCACTTCCCCTAAGGGAGCGCTACTCCAAAGTGACTCTCCCTAGCCACCTTCCACTTGATTGCTTTTGGCTACTTCCGTTTTCCAATTTATACACTTAGACTCCTTCTCATGTGGACCCTTTAGCTGTCGGCCCACTTAGCAACTTTAGCACCTTTAGCACACTTCTTGGCCCACTTAGTGCACTTAGCGCTCTTAGCCAACATGGGCATTGTTTGACCGACGCCCCCACCCAACAACCCACCAAGCTACCGAATGGTGCCCCTGACTGCCGCAAAGCCCAACAATTAACCATTTTCTTGACCAGGTGCCCACCTCCATTTCGTCCAACGGGCATTTCACCCAAGTGGCGAGGAACCCCACCTTCACTGCCGACATGGTCGTGACACTTATGACTTTCGAGTGCTCTTTTGAGTGCATGCACTTCATGGGCACACCTCTGCCAGTGCACATTATACCTTGGGGGCACCTCTGTCGAATCACACAGTGTCTCTAGGATACTTATGTCGACAAGCACGTCCCTATCGACATGCTTTGTTTCCTAGGTGCACTTCTACTATTGCATTGTGTGTTGGCTGCACCTCTTCGACGCACTACATCCAAGTGCACTTCATCCTAGGTGCACCTCTTTCAACGTGCTACGTTTTGGATGCACTTTTCCCAAAACATTACTTGCGACAATGGTTTTTCTTTGAGGCCACTTGTCATGGGGATAAGAGTCTAACATGATTCTGGATATTTGCTCCTTCTCTTAGGCCATGCGACATTACCAACCTACATGAATCCTACCAAGCTATGTTACTTCATTTATCTTATGTGTGTAGACATTTTTTTTTTTTTACTAAAACATAGGGGAAGATTAAATTGATTCCGGTAAACTAGCTACCGTAGTCTTTGACAAGTGTTCAATGCTTCATAGCAGAGAAGATTCTTTTCCAAAATGAACCTTGGAATCCAAAGAGGCCCAACGGCCTTATTACATAAATTTAAAAGGAGGATAAACGGAGGAGATGTAAAGGGGAGGATGTAGCTTGAGCGGGAACTGCAGAATTCAAGCTTGGGGGTCTTCATTTGTCCAGTTTAGCTATCAGTTTAGCTACCACGGTCTCCAGGGCACTTATACGCTTTCCAAAGTCTCCATGAGTCTTAGCAGCATCCTTGAAGCCAGTGCGAACCTATTCTTTGAAATCTTCCATTCTCTCTGAAGAGGCAGAGTGGTATTCTCTCAGCTTCCTGAGATCTTCATTTAGAAGGTCCCAAGTTTTCTCTCCTGCATGAGAGGTCGCTTCTAGTTTTTTGTCTTGGCTATCCAAGTGAGCTCTGAGTCTCCCCATTGAATTTTCCAGAGAATCAATCCGGTCTTCCACTGAAGGACCCGAAGAGGAAGAACTGTGCGACGCCATTGCAATAAGCTCTTCTGGACCGGGTGAACGAAACAGCTCCTTGTCCATGCAGCGATGGGGCTCTCCTTTTCCTTCAGAGGAACTTCAAGACTTTGGGTCTTCAAATCCACTGCGATGCTGAGGGAGAAATGAATAGAATAAATAACAAGTTGAGAGAGAGAACAAGTCACGGAATGCATGAGACCGAAATCGGATTGCAGAGATTTTTTGCAGTGCCAGTTGCTGAAGGGGAATCTCGGTACAGTGGAGCTCTGCCTAGCAAATGAGATCGCCATTCTCCAGCTAAGGGATGTCCCATCTAGTTTCCACACCATCCATGTGCAAAATACCTCTGCCCAAGAGGGTACCATCATTTGCTGCGTTGTCTGCCAGTGAGTTCAGACCTCTAAGAACGTGGAAGAATCTGATGAAGTGGAAACTTTTACATAGCAGCCGAATTCTATGAAATATTTGAGCTAGATGAAGGTGGGAAGGTCGTTTCTTCTTAATAATGGCTTGAATTAGCAGGCAAGAGTCACCAAATACCATTAACTTTGCAATTCCTTTGGATCTTGCAATCCTCAGTCCTTGAAGAAGACCACAAAATTCTGCTTTATTATTTGTCTCAATGCCAAGGCCCCAAGCATAAGTGCTAACCACGTTACCATTAGATTCAATAATCACTCCACCGCATCCAGCTAAACCTGGATTGCCTTTTGAAGCTTCGTTGAAGAAGAGACAGAGTTCATTCAAGGAGATTTTCCACCTGTTGAAATCAAGCTCATCTAGCCGAATTTCCCAGAGAGCAAAATGGGTTTTTGTAAGGGATTGACTCTGGTGGTTGGGGACAATCATGCCTAGCCATTGAGCTTCTTCGGGCAGAAGAGAAGTAGTGTTAAATAGGGAGACCTTCTGTTCAAGGGCTTCCCGAAGAATTGCTCTTTCCTGAACTACTATTTTAGAGGGATGGCTTTCCTGTCCCCTGAAGATTCTGTTGTTTCTTTCAATCCAAATTTTCCAACAGGTGGCTTTTAGAATCCAATTCCAGGCGGTTTGGAGCAGAGGTTTCTTGGCTAGCTGAAACGGAGAGAGATTCATCCAGTCTGAAAGAAGGTCTTGGATAGTGACTGGAAGATTGATGCCTGGGTTCATCCTCAAAGCTTGTTTCCAAACCTCTTTGGAGAAATGACAGCCAAGGATGATGTGATCCGAGGTTTCATTCTCGTTTTTGCAAAGCGAGCATATAGTAGGGCCTTCCATACCTCTTTTCTTAAGGTTTTCTCCAGAGAGAATGCTTTTGTGGGCCAGTGTCCAACAAAACATGTCAATTTTCGGGATGAAGGCTTTTGACTAAAGAAACTTCCAGACCACCGGGTTGGGAGCAGCGTAAGGGATTGTTTGGATGTTCTTGTAACCTTCCGCGGAAGAATAATTTCCTGAGTTGATTCCCCATCCTCTTTTGTCTTTGATTCCTTCATTAATGGGAGATTTGCCTTGGAGGAGGTTTGTTAGACTTTCAGCTTCTGCTTCTAGATCCTGAGGGAGGTTGCCTAGATCCTAGCCAGTCCAGTTGTTGCCTTCCCAAGTTGATAGCTCCCACAGCGAGTTGACTCCTTTATTTAAAAGCCAGTGTTTGAGGTTTTCCACTTCCAAACAAGACCCAATAGGAGTTTCTCCCAGAATTGAGTCATCCCAAATTCTAATTGTTTTCCCATTACCAGGAATCCAGTAAAGGTTCCTTTTGAATGGTTCTAGAGATTTGATACATAATTTGTAGATCGGAGAACCATTTCTGATTGGAGGGGGCATGTCCAAGCATCTCTTCCTTGTTCCTGGAAAGTATTTTTTCCAGAGAACTTTCTTGCTCCAACTATCTTTCCCGGTTACAATTTGCCAGAGTAATTTAGCTCCTAAGGCCAGGTTTTGGGTGGAAAGACTCCGCACTTGAAGCCCTCCTTCATCACAAGGCTTTTGAATCTTATCCCAGCTAACAAGATGGAGTTTATTTTCATTCCCCTTGCCCCCTTCCCAGATAAATTTTCTGAGCAGACCTTCCATTTTGCGGATAACCAAACCTGGGGCAAGCAGAATGGACGAATGGTAAATAGGCATGCTATTTAGAACAACTTTTATAAGAATAATCTTTCCTGCTAGATTGAGCCAATTGGTACTCCAACTTTGGATTTTGATTTTAATTTTGTCTAAAATAGTATCCCAATTTGCTGAATTGATTTTGGTTTTGCAGATGGGGATGCCAAGGTAAATGAAGCTATCCCAGTCCATTGTGCCTTCCATCCCAAGCATTCTGGTTATTTCCCGAAGCTCTCTTGCTGAACACTTCCAGCTGAAGATTTTGTTTTTTTGGAAATTGATTTTACTTCCAGACACCTCCTTGTAGATTTCCAGTTCTTGCTTAAAGTGCTCGGCAGAATTGGAGCTTGCTCCTCCTAATAACAAGGTGTCATCTGCAAATTGAGCATGGTTTATGTTCCGAACATCATTCACTATTCTTAGGCCTGGCAGCATGTGGATTTCCTGGCAAAGGTTGAGTTGAAAGCTGAGGATTGAAGCTTGAATAGCATAGAGAAGGGGAGACAATGGGCAGCCCTGCCTAAGACCTCTAGTGGCTTTGAAGAAGCCAGTAGGTCTTCCATTAACTAGAGGGGCTATCCACGGGGCACCCACATAGCCTTTGACCCAGTTTATAATGGCTGATGAGAAGCCAAATTTTGCCATAACTGCAAACAGAAAATCATGCCTAACACGATCAAAAGCATTAGCTAAATTAAGTTTAATGACCATACCTTTCTCATTACGTTGATAGCTGGAATGAATAGCTTCTTGGACGAGGATGATGTTGTCAAGGATTTTCCTTCCCTTTTTGAAACCTCCTTGATTTTCCGGAATAATCCTGGGCAAAATTCTTTTTATCCTGGAGGCAATAATCTTGGTTATGATCTTATACCATGTGTTGCACAAAGAGATCGGTCTGAAGCGGTTGAAGGTGTTGGCCCCTTTTTCTTTTGGGATCAGAGCTAGGAAGGAAGAGTTGGTGTTGCCCCCCAGCCTATTAACCATCTGAGAATGCCGAATCATTTTTAAAAGATCAATCTTGATTATTGACCAGCAACAGGTGAAGAATCTTGTTGTGAAACCGTCAGGGCCGGGAGCGCTGTCAGGTTTCATAATCGAGAGTATACCTTTAAGCTCATTCATTGTGACCGGAGCAGTTAGAAGATTGTTTTCCTCAGGCTTGATAAGGTTCGGGATGAGGTCAAACGGATAGGAGGAAGTGTCAATCGGGTCCTCTATAGGAGCTGTGAATAAATCCTTGAAAGTTTCCAGGGCAGCCTGCTTTATGCCCTCAAAGTCTTTGAGAAGGTCACCTTGGTAGTTAATTTCAGAGACCGCTTTGTAGTTATTTCGAGCCTTGGCCTGCTTATGGAAGTACTTTGTATTTTTGTCCCCACTTAAAAGCCAAAGATTTTGGGATTTTTGCCTCCAGTATTCCTCTTCCATCCTACAGGATGCGAAGAAAGTTTTCTGGAGGTCCTCTTCCTTTCGAAGAATGCAATCGGTTACAGGCGATGCATCCATGAGAATTTGGTGGGTTTCCAGATCAGCTTGAGCACTTTTCCTTCTTGAGAAAGGAGTGATAAGGAGTCTTGCCGAGGTTTTCAAGTCTTTTTTTAGCCTTTTTAATTTGGTTTCCCAAATGAAGGTAGGCGATCCTCTTATTTGGGTAGCCCAGGAGTCCGTAACTACTTGCAAAAAATCCTCACGCTGGATCCAGAGGGGACTAAAACGGAAGGGGATCGGACCAAGGTCTTGATCGAGAGACAGCTCAAGAAGGATGGGCTTATGATCGGAGGTGTAGTGAGGAAGGATTTTGGAAGAGGCTAAAAGACCTAGTGAGAGAAAGGAGGAATGAACTAGGAACCTGTCAAGCCGGGCAGCAACATGACCCGGTCCAACTCTCTTATTTGTTCAGGTAAACTTACCTCTGGCAGGTTTTATGTCAATGAGATCCCATCCAAGGATGATATCCTCAACCCATTCCCTCAAAGGATCCTTGACCAGTGTGCCTCCTTTTTTCTCATTTGTTGCAAGGGTGACATTCAAGTCACCTGCTATTATAATATTATCAAGGTGCTGAAGGTTGAGAAAAGATTCTAACATATTCCAGCAGTCTTTTTTTTCTGAGTGTAAGACAGGAACATAGAGATTAACAAGACTTACACTATGCCCAGAGACTTTGTGGATGAGCTTTGTAAAAACCCAATGCAGTGCATGATATTCAGCTTCAAGATCATAAAGGTTGGAGTCCCAAAAGGTTGTAATACCTCCAGAAGCACCTTTGGAGTTGTTGGCAATCCCAGGACCTTTTTTCCAGAACTTTTTTTCTAGCTTAGAGGATAGCAGCTTCCTCCATTTTTGTCTCCTGGACTAGTAGAATCTTAGGGTTATGAATTCGGACAAGGTCTTTCATTGCTTCTTCTTTTAGAGTAGAACCTAATCCTCTGCAATTCCAGGAGATGTACCGTATTAGGTACTATGGTTGGGGGAGGTGGCCCCTTTTGAGGCCATAGCTATTCCTTTTTTAGATCTGGTGTTCATGATACCTTTTAAGGTTTTTTGCGATCCTTCAAGAACAGCTAGATATGTTGCCTCCTCTCTCTTTTTCTTTTTTGATTTCCTCCCTCTTGGGTTTTTGATGGGAGCCACCGGCAGACTGCTAGACGAGTCCCCCTCATCAGTCTCTTCACCTGGATCCGATTCTAGCAGTAGTGGGTCCTCGCTTGTTTCTTTGGAGGGACCAGAGGTCTCAGCCACAGTGGAAGCTCTTGGGTCAGATTGGGATATTTCCACAGGTTCCAATGGTTCTGCACTTTGAGGCTCTATCTCTTTATTGCTAGGTTGATTTCCGGTTTGATTTCCAGCTGGGTCGTTGGCCTTCCCTGGTTCTTCAGCTTCTTGAATGATGATTGGAGCAGCTTTGGTGGCTTCCTGGTTGTTTGTGCTCGTTGGCTGGTTCTGCATGTCACCTCCAGTCTTTTTTTCCTGATTTTTGTTGTTTGTTTTCCCTTTCTTAACTTTTTGCCAGCCTTCTCCTTCTTCATGGACCTGTATTTGGGGGCAGTTTTTCTGGAAATGACCATGCTCGTGATAGTGGCGGCATTTGAATGGAAGCTGTTCATAATCCAGCTTTTGGTAGTGGTGCCAAGCTCCAACTTTCAGTTTAACTGCCTCAGGCAGCCCTGCTTCCAGGTCAACCTCTACACATATTCTAGCGCAGGAGTATTGACCTTTGTTCTCTGCTTTGTCTATGTATCTCCCAAGAGCATTCCCCACTTTTTCCAGGGTTTGTGTGTTCTAGCAGTGAACTGGGAGATTTGGGAGCCTCACCCACACTGGGACTTCCTTCGGGACATCTACTTCAGCATTGAAGTCCGGGGTCCATCTATTGAGGTACATTCCTTGGGTACCCATGAAGTACAGACCACTTCTGAAGACAAGATCTCAGTCTTCTTTGGATATGAATTCAAAAATGAAGAACCCTCTTCCAACCGGGTAGCAGGTAACACTGTTCTTGAGCTGAGGTCTCCAGTTCCTTTGGATCCAATCATCAGTGGTTCTAGTTGAGGGCCATAAGCCCATGAACTGCCCAACCAGTCCACGCTCAGCTAGTGCCAGAGCAATCTTGATGGGTTGTTCAATCGGAAGGTCAATTTCAGGGACTGCATCAAGTTTCTTGATGAATTTTGGAATGGACGGGGCTACCGGTTTAAAGCTCGGAGCCGAAAGCAGCCTTCTGAAAGCTTCCTCAGCAGAGGAAGGAGGAGAGGGAGGGGTGAGCCCTCCCCCAGGCGCAGCCATGGAGGCGTCCTGAGAACTCGATCGCCAGAAAACCCTACGGCGACATCTTGAGCAGCAAGCGCAGCCTCCCAGGGAAGATCCGATGTTTGGATCAAATTTTTTCCTGTGTGTAGACATTGTTACTTAGTTATATTTTCACAATATAAGTGTAATGCCAAGATAACAATGCAAAAGAGATAGACATAAGTTTTAACTAACGTTACCACAATCAGGTGCACCCAAACACTATATTTATATAAGAATATACAAGTGTACATTTACAACAATAGAAGGAGCCATAAACATGGTAGACACTCCCCCCATAATATGCCAACTCCTCCCGAGTATCCCCACAACAACCTCCCAAGAGTACTCGATAACAATCCCCCAAAGCCTCAGAACTATCTCCTTGTTGCAACCACGTGTCTTCCTCCTATGGCACCTATCAAGACTTTATCGAACACCTAACAAATCATCATCACCGAGCTTTTGAGTCGTTCTTGACTTGTCCCTCTTCATGTGTGCCTTGTTACTCCCTTGTTCATTATTGTCTTGCCTCACCTCACTTACCCCCCACTTGGTTGCTCTTTCCATGCCATGCTTGGATTATATATACACATTCAGGTGGTGTCCAAGGGATGTGTCTCTATCGATGCCCCTTCACACAAAACATTTTACAATTTTAGGTCGATCTCCTCAAAGGAGCACATCATTAGGGAAACCCCAAGAAAACTTAACACTCTCTCGATGGTCTACCTGATGACCCATTAGTCTATCGATGTGACTTGGGCATGTCTCCCGATTCCCTTCTTACCAACTATTTTTCTAATGCGTCTGATCCCCTTTTTCCACGAGCCCAAGTGTCATGTTGACATCCCCTTGTGCCGGCTAACATGGCCCTACAACCGTTTTTCCCCTCATCGAGGTGTCTTACCACCATGCCCTAATAAGTATACCCATTGGCCTTCATTTCCGATCATTGATCATTAATCGAAGTCTCCACCACGGGTGAGAGAGGTGCCCAAGGCCTTCTCTAGCTAAGGGTGTGACAAAATGTCTCTTGGATATATTATTTGTTATAAAGGTATCTAAATGAATTGATCCCAAATTAAAAATAGATACTTAGTTAAGAAAAGTAGTAACATGAAACGTATATAAACCAGTATGGATTCATAGCATAGACCTCATTAATCATGGTTTTTATAACATCAATGTAAATTCATTTTTAATTCTTGATTTATTAAGCTATTTTCGCCACATTAAATTTATCATTATAGTACTTTTGGTTTTATATAAAATATTATATTAGGTGAATGATAGTTGATGTTTATTATATTATGACATGAAATGACGCAATCTCTTCAATATTGCCTTATATAATGCACCACATTAGTAAAAGGCGAACCTCATTATATGCAAGTAAACATATTTGCTTGAATATAATGAAGGGGAGCTGGATCATTGGGGGTGTTTGTACTCAGGTACTTAAACATACTTTTAAGCGCATGAATTGCTATCATATTTATAGATAACATAATCATTTGGTGGACAGATTATTCAAGGTGGCCTTGGGGCATTTAACTTACTCTGAATATATGGAAGGGGAGTTGATCTCTTCTTCTACTTTTGAGATCTTTGATACATGAGGATGATCTTCCTAATCTGTTATTTGGCTGGATCTGAATCTTTGCTTTGATATGTGCTGTGGATGTGGAGTGGAGTTGTAGCCTACTTTACTTTAGTATACAGTTTTGTATATTACCAGTATGCTTATGCTATATGATAATTGATCTACATAGGTAATGGATAATAGAGGTGATACAAATATGTGTAGTCTTTATTGTGTATATTTGGGATCAATCATTAGATAGATGATCGGTATAGTGATAGACAATTTGGCTTTTTGAGGTTTATGTGTGATGTAACATGATAGACAATTTGGCTTTTTGAGGTTTATTACACTTATTTATTGCTTAATGAATTATAGGTTTGGTACGCAGAGTATCATATTCTTAGATAAATGCACAACAAAACTATAATTTTTTAGTTCCATGCCAATCATGAAATAGGGCTATCGAGACTTTTAATGTAAAGGAGGTTATGATTCATTTGCACTCTTTTTTTTTTCTTTTTTTTTTGCGTTTATTAGTTTTTGCCTTTGGCTAAATAGGGACTATATGAATCGGCTTGCCGTCGATTCCAATTAATTTGTACTAAACCCATGATATTTTTAATAATTATCTTAAGTTTTTCATTGTGCCATATCTATTCAATTAATCTACATTAAACCCAAAACATATTTTTAACAATTATCGTAAGTTTTTCTATGTGCCATGTTTATTTGACTAATTAAAAATTTTGAGGCCTTATAATCAAAATGTATTTAAATGTACAAGAAACAATCTCAATCCTTAATGTTAAGTAGCAATCTCAAGGGTTAAAGCATTGAGGGAATTGAGATTTTGCATTAGCTTTCTCATTTACTATAATGTTATCTTGGAGATAGCATTAGTTAGGAAACATAAAATGCCAGTGAAATTGTCTCAGTTTTTTGTTGTAGATGGATCTGGAAACCACATGCATGTGGCTTAGTTGTAGTTAGTTGCATGTGGATTCCTTCATGCATGCATGTTTTCCATGTGTTCACCATCATGGCTCTGCCAAGCTTCTCAAGCATGTTCTACCTGATGGAAACACATAATTACTTTACAGTTTCCAACTTTCACTTTCCACAATTGTGGATTGTAGATTGTGGAAACACATATCTTCTTCGCATCACAGTTTAAACTTTCACCTTCCGCTTTCTGCAATGCGGATTACAGAACCTCGTGAATACTTTATAGTTTTGACTTTCACTTTCCGCATTCATTACACTTTAACCTTGGTTTCCGCTTTCACAATGGGGATTGCAGGTTGCAGAAACACTCCCATTCCTTATAATTTTTGCTTTGCTTTCTGCTTCCGCAATGCGAATTGCGGAAGCTTATGTTCTACCTAATGGTTCCCTTTTCCAAGCTTCTCAAATCTAGGACGATGTTGCTCTGATCTTTACCAAGCTTCTCAAACCCAAGATGATCTTGCTTTGACAGTATTCTCAAGCCCCAGACAATCTCTTGAAAAAGCTATTCCTGTCATAAATGAGCAACACCATAGGAAGGAAACTCAGGCTTATGCACTCTCAATCAACTCTGCATTCGAACATTGCTGCATCATAACCCACATTTCTAAGATGTCGCATCACTGACCATTTGAGACAATCTGGTTGTTGTTGCAGCAGTTTCTTGACCATTTGCAGGCACTTAACTATTTCAGCCAGGAGGTCCAACTCTACAAGATAAGTGCAAGATATGTTTCCTTACAAATTCTACTCTTGTTACAAGTTCATGATAAATAATACACACAAACAATATATAAAAGTTGTTGAGAAAATTGAGCTATATATATATACACACCTTGAGTTTCTTGAAATTTTTTTACCTTGAGTTTCTTGAAATTTTTTTACCTTGAGTATCTTAAATTGTTTTTTAGTGATTGAAGAGAAGTTTGACAATCCTTGCTTATGTTGGTACCATGGTTTTGGTATGAGGAGATGGTTGAGGCGATAGTCTTTCAAGGGACTGCACACATACTAATTCATAGAGAAGAGAAGAACAGGTCACCTCAGCCTTCTTCTTATCAATTTATTCCTTCACTTTGCTCTACAATCTCAAAACATTGAAGAATTCCATTGCTTGTCAGATGCAGACTGGATAGAGACCTTCTACATTTAACCAATAAGGAAACGGCAACAAACCCACAAATAAATATCGTGGGGGTTAACTTCTCTCCCATTCTCTTAAGCACGAGGATGCAATTTTTCAGCTTGGATCTCTGCTGCCCTTGTTTGTCAATCTCTTTGTCTTTCTTATTTATGGCTTTGATGCATTAATAGAGAATAATTTTATCCTTGATACTATTGTTGTTATGAGCTCCAGGGTAAGATAAAACTCATGAAACTCCCGTCTTGCTCTCCTTCCTTGCCTTATTGGTCCACCTGCCTCACAACTTTCTTATTTTTTTGGACAAATATTTGATTATGGGATTTTCAATTAATTCTCAGTTTTTCCATGTTGTTGTCATACTATTTGGAGATCATAAAAGTGAGCATGTTGCTGACCAAAAAATTCAGCTTGGATATGTCGAGGAAGTGATGCAAGAAATTATGGGTCAATTTCTTTTGCAGTAGGGGGTGCATAATTTACAGCTCGCGTGGATTGAACTTGCTAAGAACCTAAAGCTTCATCTCATTTCAACTTTATACATTATACTTCTGATCTGAATTTTGGTTTGTAGGTGGGTTAGGCTATTAGAAAGTTTCATATGAAATTTTAGCCAAATCTAAATTCATATCTCCTTCACCTTCTCCCTATGCTTTTACCATCAACTCACCATCAACAGAAATTGTATTTTCAGATAGCATAAGCTTGAGCTTTAAAAGTCATCCTCCTAGAAAGAAAATGATTTTGCAAAAGCCACCGAGGGTTGGTGGAGTTTAGGAAACATTTCTTAGAAAGCAGATAAGGCACTACTTTTTACTTCATTACAATAATAAATAATCTAATAGATCTATTATTTATAAATATGGTGATGAGTAAATTGAGGATTTGGAACTGAATTGCACTTGCATTGCGGTCGAATTTGGTTGGAAATGGAGAAATTGGATCACTGATTTTCATTCTAATTCTAATAAAAAAAATTTCAAAATTGTAATTGTCAATATATGAATCTATGTAATTCTCTTCACTTATCCTGAGTTATTTTTTATTGGTTCAAAACAATTTATATAGCATAGTATTTGTATGTTAAATAAAGAAGGAAGGAAAATAGAGATATCATTTTCATAGTTGCTTGATGCGAGGTTGTGAACAAAATCTATCTCTTATATGATAGTAGACATGGAGGCTGCACCACAGTTCTATCTCCCTAACCAATACCCTCAATACAGATCCAGAGAGCAAAAGTTAATCTAGTTGTATTCCTAGTCCCTTTTAAACAGGTCTCCCTTAACTTGTTCCCCTTGCTCCTCATGAGTAATTGAACTCTATAAATATAAAAAGTATAGCAGAAGTCTACCCTTCTTCTTTAATAGAATAATCTGTCCATGTGATAGAAATGGATTGAATGAAGCCGGTTATTCTCCACTGTTAACTAAATGGGCAACATAAAAAAAATGATTCAACTAAAATAAATAGCTAAGGAGGGAAGAGTGAACAATTGCTTCTGCCACCTTCATTTTAATTCGATAATTCATGAACTTTTCAAGGTCAGCACTCAAGTGGTTCGATTCTACTCAACTGGGCACTTCAAATGTAGAATACCCCTTAATTTTGGACTAGTAATCACTGATCACTATAAAGTTGTCAACTATTGTAATATTATATCTTTAAATCTATGGGTTTGTATTTGAAACTGAGTCGACGTTTCCACTCAGGATATAATATTGGAAAAGAAAACTAAAGAACGTAAGCATGGAAAATAGTTCAACTTTCTAGTTGACCTTCCAAGTGCATACATCTACACCATGAAGCAAAGAGCCTGAGTGGATTTTGTGGGATTCATGAGGACTTATCGCCCCAAACTATCCAAGAGTAAAGCTCCATGCCCTCGCCTCACTTTAATTGGCCTCTCACCAAACTCACTTTACCCATATCTTGTTCCTTTTCTTTTTTGTTTCATTTCAAACGTAGAGCCTAATAAACCCACATGAATTCGAACAATCGATCTGGCTCATAAAGAGCAATTCCTGTTTCACTTGAACAAACATATATATTCTATAAATCTAGTTCCTTCCTAATAAACGAAAACCAAAAGGGATGGCTTGATCGTCATGCACTAAATAAAATTATTCAACTATCTTCCTCTTCTAAATAAAGCTGGAGAAACACATATACGCTATCGTAAAACCACTTTTGCTATGGTGAACTCTACAATAATAGAAGTGGCACCCTTACTGGTGCTAGGCTCTAGTGATCCCAATATGGCACCAAGAGCATTTGATGCCCAAATTATGATGAGTACAACAGAGTCTCACGGAGTTTATAAAATAACAAATGCATTTTGTCTCACAAATGATAAAGCTCACCAAACACTTTCAGCTACGGTCTAAATCCTCCCTCCCCCTTAGCAACGATTTGCTAGCACCACTGCAGGAAAATCCTCTTCCAATGTGGAGGTTCCCAGGAAGACAAAACCTTTTCCAGTCAAGTGAGCCAACACCAACACCAGTACCGAAGGCGCTTTGAGCAATAATGCAACTTCCAACAGAAAAGATGAAGAGGACATTGACGACAAGATGGAGACCACAGCAACAAGGGCAACCCTCTTGGCAGACAACTAAGTATCGGGTTTGGGACTCCTATCATCGAGGATCCCTACATAAAACTTTAGGACATATTCTATGTTTTAGTTTTTCATCCTTTTGTCAAATTTTATGGGACTGTGGCCTCCCACGTTCATGACTACTAGGCTATGCCTAAAGTTTTTTTGTAATCATTATAAGCTATACCTTGTTTGGATTTGTTTTCCCTCTCTGAGGGAGGATCTTTTGGACTACTACAGTGTGATTTCCCTCTATGGGAAGACTGGTCCCTTCTCTCTGTCTCTTCCTATCTGCAGGATAGATACACAGTTTTGTACTTTTATTGGTAACACTACTTTACTTCAATAGAATAGACTCTGAATTCACAATATATATTAGTTTTTATTAGTAGCATTTTGTTGTTGTTGTTAAGCTTCATTATTATTAATGTACTTATCCCAAGATTGAGGATGGTTTTAGCATTATTTTGAGGTACTTAAGGTCTAATAGTTTCACATTGTTTGGATAGTTTAGGGTTGGTTCTGCTTTAGCCAAGTAAATCAAAATAACAATTTATTTTCTCTTATTCAACTTATTATAAGATTAGTGATATTATTTATTTATAAATCCTCTTAAAATCTTGAATTCATTATAAAACCTACAAGTATATGGTTATTTTAATTAAAAAAATTTAATTAAAAACTTAATTTAGTAAAAACATAATCTATATTTCAAGGAGATGACAAAATAACAATAAATCTTAACTTTTTTTAAACAACACTAACTATAAATAAACTTCAAAATAAAATTTAAAACTATTTCAAAATTTAAATTCATTTTTATTTTATTTTAAATATTAAGTCTTTTTACTTAAAATATTAAAACACTATTTTCAATCCCAAGGGGACACTGCATACCCATGTTCAATTTCTGCTACGTCTTGACAAGATTTGTAATCTAGTTTCTTGTGTTGACTTGATAGGTGGACCACCCCTATATATGGTGCCCCACCTCACAACTTCTAAAAAACAGTATTTCCATCTTTTTTTACAAACTTTTTCCATCATTTCTTACCAACAAACTTTTTCCATCATTTCTTACCAATTTTTATTCTTTATATTTATTTAGCTAAAAAACTTTACATCATTCTTTCTTAACTTCGATTTAAATTTAATATTTTTCTCTTTATATTTATTGTCATTTATGTTTGTATAGGCACTTTTTTCTTTTACTTTAATACTTCTATGGGTAACTCACTTCCAAATTTTTTATCATTTCCAAACATTGTGACAAAGCATATCTCTGAATTGAAATCTCATGCAAATCAAAATATTTGGGCACATTAATTCTTTATTTATAACGCAAATATAGTATAAAATGAGCACGCCTCAAAAATAAAAAGTTTTTATAATGTAAAAGGAAAGGAATATTATTAAGTACTAAAGATAATAGACTTAATTTCTAAGAGAGAATCATGTACTATCGAATATCACGTGGTTATGAAATAATGTTAAGGTAAATGGAAAGGAATATTATTAATACTAATGATAATAGACTTAGTTTCTAAGAGAGAATCGTGTACCATCGAATATCACATGGTTATGAAATCATGTTAAAAGGGAGTATGGTAAGCAAAGTGTGATTTTAATTAAACATTCATTTTTTAAATAATAATTATTAATATTTTTTTAAGGTTGGAGATGGATGTGTATATATATATATATACATATATATATTTTGGTATTATTTAATTAATTAAATATTTATTTTTAAATAATATTTGTTAATATTTTCAAGGTTGGAGAAGTGTATTTAGATATATAAATGTTTTTTCTATTATTTAATATAGTTATTAATTTGTTAAAAATATATAATTTTAAGATAAGAATTCAAATTTTAAAAAGCCATTTTTTAAAAGGTTAAAAACATCATTATTAACGATTTATCTCTATATTTATGATAATTCTAGCTTCACTTTGAGGTAAATTACACATCACCAACAAAGAAGGCGAGGAGCAGGTGTTTTTGCTCCAAGTGACATAGTTGGGTACATAAATGACCTATCATATTGGTTGAATGCTTATCTAAAAGTTATTTCATATTATATGGAAAGCGGCAGTTCCAAAGCTTCTGCGGGCCGGTCCTCACGGTGGTCTTAGATGGACTGGCAAGGATAAAGACCTAAGGGAAAAAAGGCACATTTCCCTCAATGCCCCTTGCGTTGATGGTCTGCGTCTATAGTATCTTTTGGCGTCAGTTGCAGCCCAAGTCATTATTGTGTAATGCTATTGTTCAGGTATCTTAAAATTCAATGATTTCACATTGTGCTTCATTTTCGAATAGTTTAGTTTAGGGTCTCTTCTCACCAACATAATCAAAATAACTCTTTTTTTCAAGAAAAAACATACACTTGTTTTTTTATTATAAATCAAAGTATATATTGACATAAATGATCTTTCAATTATACTGCCCTAAAGGACTAACATCTCATTATCTCCATCCATTATGTTGAGAAGAATTAACAAACCAATTATCGTAATATAAAATTACATCACTGAGTGGAATAGAAAATACCCTATTCAATAGACAAAATCTTAAAAAAAAACCATCCCTCAAAAACCATTACAAAAAAGAAGCCAACACTTTAATTATTTATTAGATTTAAAAAATCTTTAGCAGGCCTTCAAAGACCACCATGTCATTTTGGATTTCCTTATAGGAAAGAAACCCCACCAAGACTGAAAGGGCCCCTTTTGATAAAGCATCTGCAACAACATTGTATTCCCTAAAAACATAAAAAAGGATAACTCGCTGAAAGAACCCTGCAAATTTCTCACCTTCAGCTTCCACCATTGTAGAGCCTTTACTTTCACTTGAGCTTTCCTATTATTCTAGACAATGATGATTTTTGAATCACCAATCATTTTGAGATACTGAATATTGCGAGAATTTGCAAAATATAGTAGACCCCACAAGGCAAGTAACTCTACCCTTGAATTCATCCCATAACTAGAACAAGTTCTACAACTTGATGAAAACCCGTCATTGTTCACATTTTTTGGGGGGTCAATTTAAGTAGTTGTTTTTTCCTCCATTTAAAAAAGTGTGTATACTTGTAGCACATTTTTCATTTCAAGCCATTTTTTTGAGATTTTCAAACTTCTTGGTCATAAAAAACTAGAATGTTTCATTATAGGCACATTATTTCAGATTTTACAAAAAAAATACATTTAGTACCTAGTTACAATGCAAAAACATATACATTTTTTATTTGTTTTTAACATTTAGAAGCTAATAAGAATAAAAAATAGATACATTTTGGAAGTTTTTCCTTTAAACATTTCTCTTAAATAACTCATTTTTTGGGCAAATTTGAAATAAAAAGAGAAAATAAAGACATTTCAAACCATTTTTAACCTATTTTCAGTTATTTTATGCGTAAACATGATATTATTTAGCATTATTTTCCATAAAGTGATGAATCACATAAACTCAACAAAAAGTATACCATATAGTTGTAATAACATATGAAAAAACATAATAATTATTCTCAAAATAAAATCTTAAAGTCAAAACATTACATAAATATCTTATCAAAAACTTGTCAAGTTTGGCATTTTCCTCAACGACATGAAACTAATCAAGAATATCACCTAGACTAAAATCTAAGTTTGACATTCTCCTCAATGTCATGAAACTAATCAAGAATACCATGCAGACCAAAATATTCATCGAAATTGGCATTTTCTACAGCTTGGCTCTCTTCCTGGACCTCATTGGTTCTTCTACTTCTACGAAATGCCCAAAGTGATAATTTCCAAACATCCCTTTTCGTGGTGGTTGAGGCTCTTTTAAAATCTTCGCCACAAGTGACTCACAAAATTCCCCTTTCTTCAAACCAACTTCCCGCATTTCATCTGGAAGAACTTTCATACCATTAATTATTTGCTTAATATAATTGCACTGTAGTGGATCATTATCTATGGATATAAAATTTATTACTTTTTGTAAGGAGCATGTTTTTGTTGTACCTAATCACCATGGTGCATGCATAAACAAAAAAGTTTAATAGTATAATGAAACATAAATTTAAAAAATATATAATATAGATATAGAATAATGACATTAGTTTCATATGTAATATAAGAAATATTACCTGATCCTGAGAACAAATCTAAAACCCAATCTCCTTATTTTGAAAATGTATCTATGAGATAATTAATCAATGCTTGTGGTTTCTGGTAGATGTTTACAATCTCTCCTTTCAAATCTATTTCTGCATATGTCAACTTTTTAAGCACGACATTATAAGTCAATATTTGACTATATTTGCCTTCAGTCCTTTCATTGATTAAAAGAGATTCATAGGTCTTATCCTTTTTCCAACATGCAAGATGTATGCTTTCAGTATCACTCATAAATGGATCATTGCTCGATCTACGAATATTAGGTTTATGCCTGTAACATAATGAACTAATAATCTAATTAACTTATATAAAAATAAATTTCATTTCTGATTTCAAATGCTTAATAACGCACTACAATTATCTTACCAATACAGTTGCTTCCTTGAATTTGCTTTATCTTTGAAGGTTGTTAGAATTGCTCCTCCTTGTGCATTTGAATGGAAAACAAGAAATCTCCATAGAGGTGATGTTGTGACATCGATAAATCCCGAAACCACTTTATTGAATATTTGGTAAGTATAAGGCTCACAATCATAAGTAATGTTTTTAATATTGTAGCCATGGGGGATGTCTACAATTACTAGGGAGTACTCCTTCTTAAGAACAAGATTGGCGATGTTTGCACAATCAACAACAATCACTTTATATTACATAGTGTCCAACCCATTCCAAACATGATTATCAAGGGTATCATCAAGTTCGATGTTTGCAAGGTGTTTTCTTATTTGTCATTCTATTTTGGTTCTTTGAATATTAATTTTGAAAGACACTCGCAATTAAATCTTATTTGGCATCTTTGAGAAAAACATTATATGTATAAGTAAAAAAAAATATAAATGAATTGGCTAGTAATTTTTCCCTTTTTGCAAATGACCACAAATCAAGTTGCAGAGGTCTAAAACTAGTTCTAAAGTGACCATAGAGTCTTTTGATTGGTCTTAAGACTCACCATATCAATCCCTACCAAATTCAAGACCCTTTAGGGACATTCGGAGCCCCTAGAGTCAAGACTAGTCAATCCAACTTTGCCCCAAATTGTGCCTTTGTTTGGAAATTTTATCTTGGGTCATTACAATGGTATCAGAGCATAATCTTAGCACTTGTTGGAGTTTTCTATTAATGTTTCCTAATGATAATATCCATCCATTATAAACTGAGACTGAATACATTAACAATGGAAGAGAGTAATCTGAAGAAGTTAATTCCGAGTACGAGAAGATTAGGGAAAAACTAGGATTAGGAAAGATGGGGGAAAATGATGATAATGAGGACCTTAAAACATTCTTGAAGACAACCCTTGAAAATATGAGTAGACATATTATGCAAGGGTTCGAATTGTTGGCTAGCCAACTTGGGGGAAATTCAACACCTGGAAGTAGTAATAATACACCTAATGATGAGAAGAAGACCTATGGGGAAGCTATTTTTTCAAAGGTTGGACCTCATAACCGGCCTTATGAATTCAAGAATCAGATCGGACCTACAATTCCTAATTTTTTAGAGTCCAAAGAGGGCCCTTAAACTAAGTATGATGTTAAGGAAGCAACAAATGATTGACAACAATTAAGTGATGAATGTAGGAAGGTCCTACCTTTTGACCAGTTCATCAAGGCCTCCCTTCAATTTAAGCAAGGAGGAAGTGGGAATAGGGCACCTCCTCTTAATCGATAATTAAAATATACCATGGGAAAAGTAACTATTCCTTCCTTTGATGGTTCTTCCCAAATGTCTGTTAGTGCTCAGCTACAAAAACTTAGTGTGTATTTCCAGTTAAATTTTATGGTTGAAGAAGATGCACTGAAGATGATCATTTTACATATTGAAGGGGAAGTTAATGATTGGTGGTTCCATGGTCTTAGAACCTTGGTACATGATCATATTTCACCCTATGAGGGTTTCTCCAATTCCTCAATGGATAGATTTGAGAGGAAAGACCCTGGAATCCCTTTCAAAGAACTAGCAGAATTGAAGCAAATTTGAACTGTTGAAGCATAAATGTTAGAATTTGAAAATATCTTAGTAATGGTTTCTAGTGTTTCTATGGCTAGGTTGGTTTTACTATTTACTGAAGGATTGGAAGAACCTTTTAAAGGGCTCATGAAATACCACAAGTCAGCTACATTGAAGGATGCCGTGAATTTGATAGGGTACTTGTAGAATGTGTTGCCAAAAACTAAATATCCCCCTAAGCCCAATTTCCCTTCCAAATTCAAGGAAGGAAGGAAACCATGGAAAAAGGACTCTTTTTTCAAATAGAATAAGGGAGGGCAAAGCAAAGAAGAACTCAAAAGGAATAAATTATGTTTCAAATGTCAACAACCTTGGATTCTGGGACATAGGTGTGCAAAGGGGAAGGCACACTACATTGAAGTTTTCTATGAAGATGAGGAAGAGGGAGAGGAGGAAGAAGCACAAATTGCAGCCCAAGAAGAGGGGTATGAAACAATAGAAGAATAATAACCCACTCCTAAGACAGGAAAATTTGCAATACTTTCAGATGTACCTAGATTTCACACCCTTAGACTCAAGGGAAACATACAAGGCTAAAAGGTTACAGTCTTGGTGGATGGAGGAGCCACTCATAACTTCATAGATGCAGCCTTGGTGGAAAGGAGAAAGCTACAAACAAAAAATTTTGATGGTTTCATGCTGATCATTCTAGGTAACAACTCTATGGAGTGCACCAAATGGATTTTAAAGCTTCAAGTTACTACAAGAAATCATATTGTCATTGAAAACTTCTATGTAGTGAATGTGGCTGATACAGATGTGGTTTTGGGAGTCCAATGGTCATATTATTTGGGAGAACATACAATGAACTATCATGTCCCTAAAATGAAGTTCAAATTCAGAAGGTAAACGAGTCTTGTGGAGAGGTATGCACACTTGCCCAAACCAAGTGGTGTCCTCTCATATCATGAGGTCTATTTTGAGGGATGGAGACATTGAATGGGTTGTTGAATGTTTAAATACATATTCTAATACTGACTTAAAGGTTTCCAAGCATCCTAAAGAGATAAAGAAGTTGTTGGGTAAGTATGATAAGGTTTTTGGAGACCCTCCCCTAGGGAGGCCACCAGACAAGGGGATGTAACATACCATTGAGTTAGAGATAGGAACCCAACCTATCAAAATGCATCCCCATAGGTATCCTAAAAGGATTTGAAATGAGATTGAGGATGCCATTAAAGAACTTCTGGAGTTGGGTCTCATAAGGCCTAGTACAAGCCCATATGCTTCTTCAGTTGTTATGGTAAAGAAAAACTATGGAACTTTGAGGACGTGCATTAATTTTAGAGCTTTGAATAAGAAGACAATGAGGAATAGATACCCCATCCCAGGGATTGATGAGCTCATGGATGATCTCCATGGAGCCAAATTATTCTCAAAGATTGAACTTAGATCCAGTTATCATCAAATTCGATTGAAGGAAGAAGACATACCAAAGACCACTTTCAAATGCCACTATGGTCACTTTGAGTTTGTTGGCATGCCCTTTGGCTTGAAAAATTCTCGTGCCACATTCCAATCATGCATGAACAATATCTTCCACAAGCAACTTTGTAAGTTTAGACTAGTTTTCTTTGATGAAATTTTTATTTACAGTAAAACATGGAAGGAACATTTGCATCATCTGGAAGTGGTATTAAAAATTTTGCATGATCAATCTTTGTTTGTGTTGTTATGGAAAGTGTTCCTATGGATGGGAATTAAGAGACCACCAACATACTAGGGGTCTAAAGGCAAGTGCATAAAGTTCTGCAAGCAAATATAAACAAGATTCAAAGATAAGAAAGGCTGATACCTTATTCACTGAAGGTTGATCCAACCTTTCCTTTAGTCTTCCTCTCGCTCCTCTTGCTCCAAGAGACCTGCAAAACAAGTTTAACCTTCCTCAAAACAAATTGACCATATGTAAAGAAATGATAATCAAAATAACAGTAAACCATAATCTAATTAACATTAACATCTGATCATGAACATAGATACAACATCTATTGCACAATGATTTGGAAAGGGAAGAGCATCAAATATTTATTGATAATGGACGAAGTACAAAGTTTACCTTCTCCTCATGCAAGGCACCTCATGAAACCTTTGATCAGGTTCTCTTGCTTCTCTTCTCCAAGAATCTAAGCCTCCAAGCTCTGCAACACGGGAAGATGACATCTAGGGAAAAGGTAGGGGGGATGAGAGTCCCAATTTATCTAGTATAACAATGCAAAGGCCAAGTCCCCTTTATGTACCTCTCTCCTTCTCTTATAGAATTTTCTAAAGAGTTAGGGTCAAATAGGGATAAGTTACAACCGAACTTCAGTTCCAAAACCACCCAAACCACCCCAAATTCGAGAATTTTCATAATTTTATATTTTTTTTGCCACTTCAAGGGAAACTCGTGAGTTTTATGAAGCAGTTTCGCGAGTGTCAAGGGAAACTTGCAGGTTTTTCTAAGCAAACTCGCGAGTGGGTAAAAAATGCTCCTTTTTAAGGTATTTCCATGCATTTTCAGGGGTTGGTGTCTTCTTTATAGGTTTTCCTTGTTATGATAGATTTTTGATGGTCTAGAGAAGAGGTTAAATGGAGTTATATAACTCTAGATGTGGCTCCTCCAATAAAGGTGTTTTTTCAATGATTGATAGTGACTTTTTATGAAGTGTCACCATGGAATTGTCAACATGCGACGAAAACATGTGAAAGTTGTCACATGCAGAGATGTGTCATTTTAGGCTATAATAGTTTGCTAACCTGTCAAAATGTGAGTTTGGTTTGATAGAAATTTTGTATCTTGAACACATCATTGGTCATGATGGTGTGAAGGTGAATATGGAAAAATAAAATCCATTATACAATGACCTCGTCCCAAAAATCTAATTGAATTGAGAGGATTCATTGGAAATTGTACCTACTATAGAAAGTTTGTGAAGGGGTTCTCCCAAATCACTTCACCTCTCACTAATTTGACAAAGAAAGATGTTTTCCAATGGCATGAAGAGGCTGAAAAATATTTCCAAAGAATGAAAGAGGTAATAAGCAATTGTCTTATTCTAGCATTGCCTGATTTTTCTAATCCATCTGTCTTAGAATGTGATGCAACAGGAGAAGGCATTGGAGCGGTCCTAAAGCAAGGAAAACACCCAACAACTTTTGAAAGGAGGAAGCTACAACCACATGATAATATTTACTCTATTTATGATAAATAAATGTTAGCCATCATGCATGCTTTGATCAAGTTTAGGCAATACTTGGTGGGAAACAAGTTTGTGGTCAAAACTGACCATAACAACTTAAGGTACTTCCTCACTCGAAAGGATCTAAATGAAAGGCATAAAAAGTGGGTGAGTAATATTCAAGCATTTGACTTTGATATTGAATATGTGAAGGGAAAGAATAATGTGGTAGCAAATGCCTTATCTAGAAGACATTCTATTTCTCTAATGGATGTTGCAGAAAATTGGAAAGCTATTTTAGAAGTAGAATATGCCAAGGATAAGTTTTCTTGTGAGATTTTTTTATGGGATTAACCATGATGATAGGTATAATGTGTTGGAAGTGATCATCTACTACCAATATAGAATCTATTTGGTCCCTGGTTCGAGTTTGAAGGAGAAAGTCTTGAAGAGAGCTTATGATTCTCCTCTAGTAGCCCACCCTGTTTCTTTAAAACCTATAGAATGCTGAGGGTAATATTCTCATAGAAAAGGTTGAAGGATGGTGTTATGAAATATGTTAATGAATTCCCCACATGTTAGCAAAACAAAGTGGAGCACACTCATCCAATTGGCCTCCTACACCCCTTGCTTATTCCAGAACAAAAATGAGAGAATAAGATTTATATCTTAACTACTTTTAAATAACACTAACAATAAATAAACTCCAAAATAAAATTTAAAACTATTTCAAAATTCAAATCCATTTTTTTTTACTTTAAATACTATTTTTTTTATACTTCTAATACTAACATAAAACACTATTTCCATCTTTTATTACAAACCTTTTCCATCATTTCTTACCAACTTTATTCTTTATATTTATCTATCTCAAAAACTTTTCCATCATTCTTTGGTAACTTTGATTTAAATTTAATATTTTCTCTTTATATTTATTGTCATTTATGTTTGGATAAGCACTTTTTTCTTTTCCTTTAATACTTCGGGGTACCTGACTTCCAACTTTTTTTCTCATATCAAAATATATTGTGACAAAGCATATCATAATATTTGGGCACATTAATTCTTTATTTATAACGCAAATATAGTATAAAATGAGCACGCCTCAATAAAAACTTTTTATAATGTAAATGGAAAGGAATATTATTAAATACTAACAATAGTAGACTTAATTTCTTACAGAGAATTATGCACCATCGAATATCTGGTTATGAAATAATGTTAAGGTAAATGGAAAGGAATATTATTAATACCAACGATAATAGACTTAATTTCTAAGAGAGAATCGTGTACCATCGAATATCACATGGTTATGAAATAATGTTAAAAGTGAATATGGTAATCACATTGTGATTTTAATTAAATATTTATTTTTTAAATAATAATTATTAATATTTTTTTAAAGGTTGGAGATGTGTATTTCGATATAGAATTTATTATTATTATATAATATAGTTATACATTTGATAAAAAAATATAATTTCAAAATAAGAATTCAAATTTTAAAAAGCCATTTTTTGTTGTTGTTGTTAAAAACATGATTATTAATGTATTTATCTCTATATTTATGATAATTCTAGCTTCACTTTGAGGTATCTTAAAGTTCAATGATTTCACATTGTTTGCTTTATTTTTGAATAGTTTAGTTTAGGGTGTTTTCTTATCAACACAATCAAAATAACTCTTTTTTTTCAAGAAAAATAGATATACTTGTTTTTTTTTATATTGTAAATCAAAGTATACATTGACATAAATGATCTTTCAACTGCACTACCGTAAAGGGCTAGCATCTTATTATCTCCATCCACTATGTTGAGAACAATTAATAGTGTAATTATCATAACACAAAATTACATCACTAAGTAGAGTAGAAAATACCCCATTTTGTAGACTAAATCTTTAAAAAAACCATCCCTTAAAAACCATTACAAAAAAGAAGCCAACACTTTAATTATTTATTAGATCTAAAAAATAGCATGCCTTCAAAGACCACCACGCCATTTTGAATTTCCTTATAGGAAAGAAACCCCACCAAGACTGAAAGGGCCCCTTTTGATAAAACATCTGCAACAACATTGTATTCCCTAAAAACATCAAAAAAGGATAACTCCCTCAAAGAATCCTGCAAATTTCTCACCTTCAGATTCCACCATTGTAGCTCGCCTTTACTTTCAATTGAGCTTTACTATTACTCTAGTCAATGATGATTTTTGAATCACCAATCATTTTGAGACACTGAATATTGCGAGAATTTGCAAAATATAGCAGACCCCACAAGGCAAGTAACTCTTGAATTCATCCCATAACCAGAACAAGTTATACAACTTGACGAGAACCCGTCATTGTTCTCATTCTTTAGGGGTCAATTTAAGTAGTTGTTTTTTTCCTCCGTTTCAAAAAGTGTGTATACTGGTAGCACCATTTTTCATTTCAAGCCATTTTTTTGAGATTTTCAAACTTCTTGGTCATAAAAAACTAGAATGTTTCATTACAGGCACATTTTTTCATATTTTACAAAAAAAATGCATTTAGTACCTAGTTACAATGCAAAAACATATACATTTTTTAATTTTTGAAGCTAATAAGAATGAAAAATAGATACATTTTGGAAGTTTTTGGTTTATACATTTCTCTTAAAGAACTCATTTTCTGGGCAAATTTGAAACAAAAAAGAGAAAATAAAGACATTTCAAACCATTTTTAACCTATTTTTCGGCTATTTTATATGTAGACATGATTTTATTTAGCATTATTTTCCATAAAGTGTTGATTCACATAAACTCAACAAAATGTATACCATATAGTCGTAAATAACATATGAAAAAACATAATAGTTATTCTCAAAATAAAATCTTAAAGTCAAAACATTACATAAATATCTTATCAAAAACTTTTCAAGTTTGACATTTTCCTCAACGACATGGAACTAATCAAGAATATCATGCAGACTAAAATCTAAGTTTGACATTCTCCTCAACGTCATGAAACTAATCAAGAATACCATGCAGACCAAAATGTTTATCGAAATTGGCATTTTCTATAGCTTGGCTCTCTTCCTGGACCTCATTGTTTTCTTCCATTGGTTCTTCTACTTCTGTGAAATGCCCAAAGAGATCATTTCCAAACATCCCTTTTCATGGTGGTTGAGGCTCTTTTGATATCTTTGTCACAAGTGACTCATGAAATTCCCCTTTCTTCAAACCAACTTTCTATATTTCATCTGGAAGAACTTTCATAGCATTAATTCTTTGCTTGATATAATTGCACTGTAATGGATCATTATCTATGGATATGTAATTTATTCCTTTTTATAAGGAGCATGTTATTGTTGTACCTAATCACCATGGTGCATGCATAAAAAATTAAAGTTAAATAGTATAATGAAACATAAATTTAAAAAATATATAGTATAGATATAGAATAATGACACTAGTTTCATATGTAATATCAGAAATATTACCTGATCCTGAGAACAAATCTAAAATCCAATATCCTTCTTTTGAAAATGTATCTATGAGATAATTAATCAATGCTTGTGGTTTCTGGTAGATGTTTACAATCTCTCATTTCAAACCTATTTCTACAAATGTCAACTTTTTAACCACAACATAATAAATCAATATTTGACTATATTTTCCTTCACTCCTTTCATTGATTAAAAGAGATTCGTAGGTCTTATCTTTTTTCCAACATGCAAGATGTATGCTTTCAGTATCACTCATAAATAGATCACTCTTCGATCTACGAATATTAGGTTTATGCCTGTAACATAATTAAATAATAATCTAATTAACTTATTAAAAATAAATTTCATTTTTAATTTCAAATGCTTAATAACATACTACAATTATCTTACCAATACAGTTGCTTCCTTGAATTTGCTTTATCCTTGAAGGTTGTTAGCACTGCTCCTCCTTGTACATCTGAATGGAAAACAAGAAATCTCCATAGAGGTGATGTTGTGACATCGATAAATCCTGAAACCACTTTATTGAATAATTGGTAAGTATAAGGGCCATAATCATAATTAATGTTTTTGATATTGTATCCATGAGGGATGTCTTCAATTACTATGGATTACTCCTTAAGAAACAGATTTGCAATGTTTGCACAATCACCAACAATCACTTTATATTGTACAGTGTCCAACCCATTCCAAATGTGATTATCAAGGGTATCATCAAGTTCGACATTTGCAAGGAGTTTCCTTCTTTGTCGTTCTATTTTGGCTCTTTGAATATGAATTTTGAAATACTCTGGTACTAAAATATTCTTTGGCATCTTTGAGAAAAACATTATATGTATAAGTAAAAAATAAATAAATGAATTGGCTAGTAATTTTTTCCCTTTTTTCCAATGACCAAAAATCTCATTGCAGAGGTCTTTAACTAGTTCTAAAGTGACTAGAGATTCTTTTTATTGGTATTAATACTCACCATATCAATCCATACCAAATTCAAGACACTTTAGGGCCATTAGGAGCCCCTAGAGTAAAGACTAGTCAATCCAACTTTGCCCCAAATTGTGCCTTTGTTTGGAAATATTATCTTGGGTATCAGATCATGATCATGATCATGGTCTTAGCACATGTTGGAGTTATCTATTCATTTTTCCTAATGATAATATCCATCCATTAGAAACTGAGATTGACTACATTAACAATGGAAGAGAATAAGGTGAAGAAGTTCATTCTGAGTACGACAAGGTTAGGGAAAAACTAGGATTAGGAAAGATGGGGGAAAAGGATGATAATGAGGACCTTAAAACATTCTTCAAGACAAACCTTGAAAATATGACCAGAAATTTTATGCAAGGGTTCGAATTGTTGGCTAGCCAACTTGTGGGAAAGTCAACACCCGGAAGTAGTAATAAGACACCTGATGATGAGAAGAAGACCTATGGGGAAGATAATTTTTCAAAGACTGGACCTCATAACCGACCCCATGAATTCAAGAATCAGACCAGACCTACAATTCCTAAATTTTTTGGGTCCAAATAGGGCCCTTACACTACTTATGATATTAATGAAGCAACAAATGATTGGCAACAACTAAGTGATGAATGTAGGAAGGTCCTACCTTTCGACCAGTTCGTCATGGCTCCCTTTAGTTTAAGCAAGGAGGAAGTGGGAATATGGCACCTCTTCTTAATCAGGAATTAAAATATACCATGGGAAAAGTAACTATTCATTCCTTTGATGGTTCTTCCCAAATTTCTGCTAGTGCCTGGCTACAAAAACTTAGTGTGTATTTCTAGTTAAATCCTATGGTTGAAGAAGATGCACTGAAGATGGTCATTTTACATATTGAAGGGGAAGTTAATGATTGGTGTTTCCATGGTCTTATAACCTTGAGACATGATCATATTTCACCCTATGAGGGTTTCTCCAATGCCTTAATGGAGAGATTTGAGAGGAAAGACCCTAAACTTCCTTTCAAATAACTGGCACAATTGAAGAAAATTAGAACTCTTGAAGCATATATGTTAGAATTTGAAAACATCTCAGTAATGGTTTCTAGTGTTTCTATGGATAGGATGGTTTTACTATTTACTGAAGGATTGACAGAACCTTTGAAAGGGATCGTGAAATCCCAGAAGCCAGCTTCATTGAAGGATGCCATGAATTTGACAAGAGACTTGCAGAATGTGTTGCCAAAAACCAAATATCCCCCTAATCCCAATTTCCCTTCCAAATTCAAGGAAGGAAGGAAACCATGGAAAAAGGACTCTTTTGTCAAAGGGAATAAGGGAGGGCTAAGAAAAGAATAACTCAAAAGAAATAAATTATGTTTCACATGTCAACAACCTTGGGTTCTGGGACATAGGTGTGCAAAGGGGAAGGCACACTACATTGAAGTTTTCTCTGAAGACGAGGAAGAGAGAGAGGAGGAAGAAGCAACAATTGCAGCCCAAGAAGAGGGGTATGAAACAATAGAAGAAGAACAACCCACTCCTAAGACAAGAAAAATTGCAGTACTTTCATGTGTACCTAGATTTCACACCCTTAGACTCAATAGAAACATACAAGGCCAAAAGGTTACAGTCTTGGTGGATGGAGGAGCCACTCATAATTTCATAGATGCAGCCTTGGAGGAAAGGAGAAAGATACAAACTAAAAATTTTGATGGTTTCATGGTCGTTATTCTAGGTAACAACTCTATGGATTGCACCAAATGGATTCCAAGGCTTCAAGCTACTATAGGAAATCATACTGTCACTGACAACTTCTATGTAGTGAATGTGGTCGATATTAATGTGGTTTTGGAACAGTGGTTATATTCTTTGGGAGAACATACAATGAACTATCATGTCCCTTGAATGAAGTTCAAAAATTCAGAAGGAAAATGAGTCTTGTGGAGAGGTATGCACACTTACCCAAACCAAGTGGTGTCCTCTCTTAGTATGAGGTCTATTTTGAGGCATGGAGACATTGAATGGGCTGATGAATGTTTGATTACATATTCTAAGCCTCACTTGAAGGTTTCCAAGCATCCTAAAGATATAAAGCAGTTGTTGGGTAAGTATGAGAAGGTTTTTGGAGACCTTCCCCTAGGGAGGCCACTAGACAAAGGGATGGAACATACCATTGAGTTAGAGATAGGAACCCAACCTATCAAAATGCATCTCTATAGGCATCACAAAAGGATTCAAGATACGATTGAGGAGGTCATTAAAGAACTTATGGAGTTGGGTCTCATAAGGGCTAGTTCAATCCCATATGCTTCTTCAGTTGTTATGGTAAAGAAAAAGTATGGAACTCTGAGGATGTGCATTAATTTTAGAGATTTGAATTAGAAGACAATGAGGAATAGATACCCCATCGCAAGGATTGATGAGCTCATAGATGATCTCCATGGAGCCAATTTCTTCTCAAATATTGACCTTAGATCCGGTTATCATCAAATTCAAATGAAGGAAGAAGACATACCAAATACTTCTTTCAGATGCCACTATGGTCACTTTGATTTTGTTTCCATGCCCTTTGGCTTGAGAAATGCTCCTTCCACATTCCAATCATGCATGAACAATATCTTCTACAAACAACTTCGTAAGTTTGTACTAGTTTTCTTTGATGAAATTCTTATTTACAGTAAAACATGGAAGGAACATTTTCATAATATAGAAGTGGTATTCAAAATTCTGCACAATCAATCTTTTTTTTTGTTGTTAGGGAAAGTGTTCCAATGGCTGGGGGTCAAGAGGCCACCAACATACTAGGGGTGTAAAGACAAGTTCATAAAGTTCTGCAAGAAAATATAAACAATATTCAAAGGTAAGAAAGGCTCATACCTTATTCACTGAAGGCTGATCCAAGCTTTCCTTTAGTATTCCTCTTGCTCCTCTTGCTCCAAGAGACCTGCAAAACAAGTTTGACCTTCCTCAAACCAAATTGACCATATGTAAAGAAATTATAATCAAAATAACATGAAACCCTAATCTGATTAACATTAACATCTGATCATGAACATAGATACAACATCTATTGCAAAATTATTTGGAAAGGGAAGAGCAACAAATCTGTATTGATAATGGACAAAGCACAAATTTTTCCTTCTCCTCATGCAAGGTACCTCATGAAACCTTTGACAGGTTATCCTGCTTCTCTTCTCTAAGAATCTCAGCCTCCAATCTCTGCAACACGGGAAGATGGCATCTAGGGAAAAGGTAGGGGGATGACAGTACCAATTTCTATAGCATAACAATGCAAAGGCCAAGTCTCCTTCATGTACCTCTCTCCTTATCTTATATACTTTTCTGAAGAGTTAGGGTCGATTAGGGATCAGTTACAATTGAAGGAGCTATTCCAAAACCACCCAAACCACCCCAAATTCGAGAATTTTCATAATTTTATATCTTTTTAGCCACTTTAGGGGAAACTGGTGGAATTTATGAAGCAAATTCGCGAGTGTCAAGGGAAACTCGCAGGTTTTTCTAAGCAAACTTATGGGTGGGTAAAAAATGATCCTTTTTAAGGTGTTTCCATGCATTTTCAGGGGTTGGTGTCTTCTTGATAGTTTTTCCTTGTTATGATAGCTTTCCGATGGTCTAGAGAAGAGGTTAAATGGAGTTACAGAACTCTATATATGGTTCCTCCAATAAAGGTGTTTTTTTTTTCAGTGACTAACAGTTACTTTTCATGAAGTGTCACCATGGAATTGTCAACATGTGATGAAAACATGTGAAAGTTGTCACAGGAAGAGACGTGTCATTTTAGGCTACAATAGTTTGCTAACATGTCAAAATGTGAGTTTGGATTTTGACAGAAATTTTGTATCTTGGACACATCATTGGTCATGATGGTGTGAAGGTGGATATGGAAAAAATAAAAGCCATTACATAATGACCTCATCCCAAAAATATCATTTAATTGAGAGGAGTCATTGGAATTTGTACCTACTATAGAAAGTTTGTGAAGGGGTTCTCCCAAATCACTTCACCTTTCACTGATTTGATAAAGAAATATGATTTCCAATGGCATGGAGAGGCTGAAAAATCTTTCCAAATAATCAAAGAGGTAATAAGCAATTGTCCTATTCTAGCATTGCTTGATTTTTCTAAACCATTTGTCTTGGAATGTGATGCATCAGGAGAAGGCATTGGAGCAGTCCTAAAGAAAGGGAAACACCCAATAGATTTAGAGAGTAAGAAGCTACAACCACAAGATAAGGTTTACTCTATTTATGATAAAGAAATGTTAGCCATCATGCATGTTTTGTTCAAGTTTAGGCAATACTTGGTGGGAAACAAGTTTGTGGTCAAAACTGACCATAACAACTTAAGGTACTTCCTCACTCAAAAGGATCTAAATGAAAGGCATAAAAAGTGGGCAAGTAATTTTCAAGCATTTGAATTTTATATTGAATATGTGAATATAAATAATAATGTGGTAGCATATTCCTTATCTATAAGACCTTCTATTTCTCTAATGGATGTTGCAGAAAATTGGAAAACTATATTAGAAGTAGAATATGCCAAGGATAAGTTTTCTTGTGATATTTTTGATGGGTGTAACCATGATTATAGGTATAATGTGTTGGAAGTAATCATTTACTACAAATATAGAATCTATTTGGTCCCTCGTTCGAGTTTGAAGGAGAAAGTCTTGAAGAGAGCTTATGATTCTTCTCTAGAATGCCACCTTGTTTCTTTAAACATATAGAATGTTGAGGGAAATATTCTCATGGAAAGGGTTCAAGGATGATGTTATGAAATATGTTAATTAATTCCCCACTTTTCAGCAAAACAAAGTGGAGCACACTCATCTAGTTGGCCTCCTACACCCCTTGCTTATTCCAGAACAAAAATGGGAGAGCATTTCCATGGATTTCATCATTGGTTTGCCCAAAGTACTTGGTAAGGATTGCATATTTGTAGTGGTGTATAGACTCACTAAATTTGATCATTTTTTTTCTATTACCACAAATTTCATTGCTGCACAAGTGTCTGAGCTATTCTTTAAAGAAGTTTTTCAGATTGCATGGGCTTCCCAAGAGCATTGTTAGTGACAGAGATAACACATTTTTTAGTGCATTTTGGCAAGAAATCTTCAAATGGTGGGGACAAATTTGACACCTAGCACAAGATATCATACACAAAATTATGGCCAAATAGAGAGGGTGAATCAATGGTTGGAAGGATACTTGAGTAACTATGTTAGTGGGAAGCAAAAAGCATGGTCGATCAAATGGTTGCATTTTGGTGAGTTTTGCTATAATACTACTTTTCATATGTCCATTGGCATGTATCCTTTCAAAGAAATTTATGGTTATGATTCATCCACTTTTATTGACCACATTTTGGTGATAGTAGATCTCCAAAAGATAAGGATTGGATTGAATAAAGTCAAGAAGTTTTGAAGGTTTTGAAAGATATATTGCAGGTTGCCCAAAATCAACAAAAACAATATGCAGACAAGCATAGAGTGGAGAGGCACTTCCAAGTGAATGAATTGGTATATTTGAGGTTGTATCCCTAAAAACAAACAACCATAAAGGGTGAAGGTTCAGAATGGCTCAAACCAAGGTTTTATGGTCCGTACAAAGTGATTCGAAAAATTGGAGAAGTGGCCTATGAATTGGAGCTTCTAGCAGGAAGTAAAATTCATAATGTATTTCATTTTTCATGTATAAAGAAGGTTATAGGCCAGCATATCTCAGTTTCAAAAACATTACCTCACTTGTATGATAAAGGACAACTTATTCTTATTCCAAACAAAATATTGAGAACAAGGGAAATAAAGTTAAGAAGCAGAACAATAAAGGAATACTTGGTACAATGGAAGGATTTTCCTAGTGAGGAATCAACCTGGGAATATGAATAAACTTTGCAACATCCAAACTTGGCATTGCTTGAGGACAAGCAATATTGGGTGGGGAGGATTGTCATGTCCCTATATCAATGAGACTACTAGTTAATAATGTTTCACCAACTGACTAGTTCCCTAGGTTGGGGTGGAGGCATTAAATTTTGCAATAAGGGAGCTATGAGACCCAAGAGAACCTTCGTTTACCATATACACATTAAATAGGGTCATATAAATAATAAATATGGATAAAATAAAGTGGCATTGCTTCATGGAGAGACTTGGAGGTTCATGGAGACCTTGTGTGGCTAGATTCATCCTTACACATGTCATGACCTATTCCCAAACTCAAAATTATGAGGAATGGAACATTATTGGGAGATGAAAAGGTGTCAAGTAAAATTTCATGAGCCAAAGGATTCGAATGGGTGAAGAAGAATAACTCCCCATGGAAGAGGATGAAACTAGGAAGAATATGTGCCACTTGGAAAGATATTCCTTGCACTTTATGACAACACTGATGGAAGATTTTATGACAAAATTAGACCTGATTGCAGACCTATGAAAATATGACATGTCAAGGATAAAAAATATCCACCAAGAGGGTGCATTTGGAGGTTGGTGGCATCCATTCGAATTTGGAAGAAGATTGAGGGATGAGGAAGAGGACAAGCATCATAAGGGTTACTAAACATCAAGGATGAGTTGGAGGAAGCCTATGGGAGGGAATTCAACCTTAGAGGAACTTATGAGGGTTATAAATAGATGTAACGAGGAAGGAGAATGGATTTTGATCATTTGAGAATTTGTCTTTGGCATTTTGGAAAGAACTAGCTTGTTCATTGCAGGATGAGTGCTCACTCTCCCTGCTAGTGAGCCAATTTCGAGGGAGTTGGATTCTCATCCAAATTGGATCTTGGAGAGGCCACCTTGACCTCTTATTTGGAGATTAATGGAGTGCTGTTATTTCAGATAGGATGCTGATAAAATCCATGATCCATCTCTTTCTCCATTCTTTCATTCCCCATCTCATTATTCCCATGTTTCCATATTATGGCGCACTAGTGTGAATGATTGTAATACCTCGGTTTTGACCCCATGGTATTAAAACTGTACATGATGTAAATATTGTATTTGAATCATGCAAAGGAGCTCAAGGACAAGGCCCTGCCATTGATTTGGTGTTTTGAGTATCGGTGTTCAAGGTTGATGTTGATGGTTATAGTGTTAAGTCAGGCATAGTATATTTCGGAATATCATGTAATATGCAATTTAATAAAATACCACAACTAGTTATGCACTGCAACGAAAGAGATGGGGGCATGATTTTTCAAGGAATAGGGAGGGGAGTTAATCAAAATCCAGAGCCAATAGGGTGAGACCAGATGTCAATGGGGGAACCCACAAACCCTCAGCTACCCTTTTTGTCCTTTGTCCTCAATCATTCAATTCTTCCAGAAGAATGGTTGAGGTAGTTAATGCCTTGGATAGAGAAAGGCATGGAAGCCAGATTTTGTGTTTGAACAAGCCTGTAGTCTGGGGAAGTAGCATTCTTTCTTCTATAGCAAGTAAGCACATGAATGTGTGCTCATCCCGTATTTCCCTCAGTCACAAGAAGTTTTTTGTTGTTTCATGTTCGGGATGGGGGTTGATGATTCATTATTGACACGTAGTTCATTGTTCATTCTGTGTTCACTATCCAGAGTCGCGGAACAGGTTTTTCAATAGTGGAATGGAACCTTGGTCTCTTGTGTACAAGTGAAACCTTGTTTCTCCAGTGTTACAAAGTGGTATGCAAACCTGGTTGTCTATGTTACAGAGTGGAGCCCTGTGTTGCTGTGTCTCCTTGTGGTTTGTTGCTATGTGTGCCCTAGTTTGGGTCTGAACTGTATGCAATTCTTAAGAGTGGAAGAGACACCGAATGGGCTTGATAAACCTAGTGCAGAGAGGAACCCCATGAAAATATAAGAGTGGCTGGTGAATCTTCTATGCACACCCTGAAGAGCACTGGAAGGGAAGGAATAGCCCAAGGGGTTGTGTAGTAGAGAAGGGGATGCTTCCTTGTGTTGGGTGTGTAGGTATTGTGGATGCCAAGCAAGATAGACTCTTGTGGTGGAGTCCCTAGCTCTTGAATGAGACACTAGCTTATCCATTCTTCCTTTCCACTACCTTAGCAGCTTGAGAAACCCAACAGTAGTTGGATTGGATGTGTCTTGATGTGCATTTGGCCATGTGTGATCCTTGGTTGGACATCATGATAAACCCAACTGTTAGCTGGCTTAGCTAAGAAGCTTGAGAAACCCAATAGTAAGATGGCTTGGCTGAGTGGCTCGAGAAACCCATCTATTAGTTGGCTTGGTTGGTCCTTAATGTGAATGTTGGCTGGACTGTGTGCAGTCTAATAAACCCAACTGTTTGCTGGCTTGGTTGTGTGGCCTGAGAAATCCAGTAGTTTATTGGCTTGTTTTCCTGCATCCTGATAAATCCAATTGTATATTTTCTTGGTTGGATAGTCTTAGAAACCCAACTGTAGGCTGGCTAGACTGTGTTAATGTGTTCTGGCTATGTGTGAGTTTGTTTTTCCCTAGTTCCTTGTGGAATTCATGCCTAGCTCAAGGGTGGCAGTTGTGTTGAGATATTGATGAACACAACTAGCCTATGGTTTGGTGGAACATTGTAGTGACATAGCTAGTTGCGGGACAACTTCATCTTCAAGATAATTATTATCTATTGTGTTATTTATGCAATGCATTTTCTTATGAATGTGTTGATTATGTTGAAGGCTTATTGAAGATTTAAGTAGGATTTACTGTTGTTAAATGTCCCTGCATTTTGCATCCTGCATATGTTTTTGGGTTCCAATGCATTTTGCTTAAGTTCTTGGAGGCTACAAACCTGGTTATAGAGTCAGAATGGATCTGACTTAAGCGTTTCCGCACCCCGAAATCTTCCTGCAGAAGGTGGGAAGTGGAACATAGGAAAAGAACAAGGAAGAATGTTGGTTTTCCGCACCCTGAAATCTACCTGCGGAAGGCGGAATGCGGAAGTGGAAAAAGAGATGAAATTTCTAAGGTAAAAAGTGGATTTCCGCACCCCAGAGTCTGTCATAGAAGGCTGAAGGCAAGAGGTGGAAGTCGGAAAACATAAAGAGAAATGAGGCCAGGTGCTAATTTTCCGCGACCTGGAATCTACCCGCGAAGTGCGGAAGGAGGAAAGTGGAAAGTGAACAAGTCAAGGTATCTATTTGTTGGTTTTTCGATTCTCAAGTTCCGTAGTGAAAGGTGGAAAGGTGGAATGCGGAAGTAGGAATGTGGCTGAATAATTCTGTCAAATTATGAGTTTCTGATTCTCAAGTTCCACAACGGAAAGCAAAAAGTGGTTAAATGATTATGTCAAATGTTGAGTTTCGATTCCTGAGTTCCATAGTGGAAGGCGAAAGGAAGAAAGTGCTTGAATGACTCCATCGCACATTATGTTTCCAGTTCCCAGATTCTGCAGCAGAAGGCAGAAAGGGGAATGCAGAAGATAGAGTGCGAAAAGGTCAGGTTCAGTGCAGAAATTACCTTTTCAGTTACAGAGTGGATCTGTTGATGGCATAATGACTGTTAGATCGGTTTTAAATTCGAAGCATCAATGTTAAAGGATTGACATGACCCATGAATGTGTTAAAAGAGATAATAAAGATAAGTTTTAAATTATTCCACATATCAGTTAGGTGTATGGGCACCAGGTTCATGACATGGTGGTATCAAAGAGAGCGTTGAAGTCACGTTCCTCTCCTTATTGTTGATCCAGAGGGGAGGGTATGTGAGATTGTGGTATCAGAGCAGGATTAGTGGTCGCTTTCTCCTCCAAGGCGGGAGGGGACGTGACAGTGTGGTATCAGAGCAGTCATAGAGTAACGGGGATTCTATAGTGTGGTATCAGAGCTATTGGTTACAACATTGGGCCTAGATGGGATAAGTGAATAGTTCTCAGAGCTATTGGTTACAACATTGGGCCTAGATGGGTCAAGTGAATAGTATTCAGAGCTATTGGTTGCAACATTGCAACTAACAATGGTGTTGAAATTGTTATGCATCTAACAATATGCTTGTTAACAAATTTTGCAGAGTCATAGTGTAGTTGGAAAAGTTGATTTTGGCTCGGCCATGAGAATCAACAGCATGAATGATGCACACGATCCCTATGAGCACGAGGAAGATGCTATGGGGGAAAACATTCGAGTTGGAAATGATGAAACAAAATCCAATGGAAGAATATATCAAGAGACTCCCCCAGATATTGTAGCCACCATGAGAAGCCTAAGGGTGGAGATGCAAAGTTACAAAGAGTATAATGAAAGAATGGTTAAAGCTCAAGAAGAGAAAAATCAGTTGAATGCAGCCATGTTGCAGAGTTTGACAAAAATTCAAAGGTAGATGAACTCTGGGCATCGGGAAGTAAATCTAGAAGGAAGTAGGAGTAGTGCCAGAAGAAGAAATAGGTGTTCTAGTGGATCATCTAACTCTGAAGGATCCACTGGGGGTTCAAGCTCTTCATCTCACATGAATAAGAGAAAGAGGCATTATAGGAACAGTTCACGTGATGAATTTAAGAAGGCAAGGCCTCCTACCTTTAATGGTGAGGTAAATATTGGTCAAGAAGCTGAAGCTTGGCTTTTTGGGATAAAAAAGTATTTCCAAGTCCAAGACTACTCGAGGAATATGAAGGCAAGGGTAGCCATATTCAATCTGAATGGAAGAGCATCTATATGGTGGGAGAACCTTAGGCAAGTGAAGAAGATTAATGACATAAAGATTGCGTGGAAGCAGTTCAAGAAGTATTTCAAGTAGAAATACCTTTCTGATAGGTACTATAATGACAAGATTAAAGAGTTCCATGAGCTGAGACTGGGACAATTTACCATGGAAGAATATGCAAGCAAATTCTTGGATCTGTTGAAGTATGTTAGGTATATCAAGGATGATAAAGTGAAAATTCAGTGTTTTCTAAGTGGATTACCTCATTTATATAAATACATAATTGCGTTTGATGAACCTAGAACTCTAGAAGAGTCTATAAGGAATGCCAAGTATTGCTATGATTGGAACAAAGGAAAACTTGATATCCATAAAGCATGGAAGGACAAGAAGAATGAGATGTTTGATCAAAGGAAGAAAGGTTTCAAACACTCTAACTTTTGAAATCAGTAAAGGCAACCATCAAAAGCTATGAATCAGCCAACTAGAGTGATGGAAGACATGCCAAGAGATCCAAGAGAGATCAAAGGACCACTCTAATGCTGGAGATGTGGAGGAAACCATAAACTCAGGAATGGTCTGCATGAGAATGGGTATGTAAGGAAAGCTCACACCATTCAAGAAGCAGAAACTGTGGGTAAAGTGGCAAGGACCGTCACTAGAATCTACGCAACGCTAGAAGACTGCTAGGAAAATCACTAGTCAACTGTGGTTGAAGTTAAAGGTAAGACTACTATGCAATATGTTTCTATTTTGATTGACCCTGGATCTACTCAAAGTTATATCACTCCTAGAATTGTTGAAATTTGTGCTTTTAAGAAGTTAAAGCATAACAAATTGTGGTTAGTTCAACTAGCCACTGGAACCAAGAGAAAAGTTAGTGAAGTGGTAGAGAAATGTCCATTGGTCATGGATGGGTTAGTCACTTATGCAGACTTGAATGTTCTACCACTTGGTTCCTATGATATTCTCATTGGAATGGATTGGTTGGAAGTCACACATAGTTAATATTGACTGTTACAATAAGACTTTTGAATGCATGGGTGAAGAAGGAAATCCAAGGGTTAAACCATCCTCAAATTGATGGAAAAACAGAGAGAGTGAATTAGGTGCTTGAAGACATGCTTCGCATGTATGTGACAGACAAACCATCCAAGTGGGAAGATTATTTACACCTGGTAGAGTTTTCCTATAATAATGGACAACAAGAATAATTGGCAATGAGTCCATATGAAGCTTTGTATGTTGGAAGAAGGTGTAGGACACCAGTGACTTGGGGTAATCCAGTGAACATGATTGTGCTTGGTCCATAATTTCTCAAGGAAATGGAGCAAGAGGTTGCAAAGATCTGGAAGAACTTGAAAACATCCCAAGAGAGACAGAAGAGCTATGCAGATAAGCATATAGTGCATAGTGAGTTCAGTGTTGGGGATCATGTTTATCTTAGAGTGAAGCCAAGGAAGAGTTCCTTAAAGCTTGGAAGTTGTGCCAAGCTAGAACCTAGATATTGTGGGCCTTTTGAAGTGCTTGAAAGAATAGGGCCAATTTCATATAGACTTGCATTGCCTGCTAGAACTAGAGATCATAATGTTTTTCATGTTTCTTTGATTAAGAAATATGCACATGATACTAACCATGTGATTGATTGGGATGTGATCCAGGTGGAATCTGAGGGAGAGTTCCAAACCGAGCCATTGTGCATCCTCGATAGGAAGGTCACACTGCTTTGGAATCGAGTCGTTGGACAGTTAAAGGTGCAGTGGAACCACTACGGTTCTGATGAGGCTACGTGGGAGCTGGAGGATGCTATGCGATTGGCACATCCTTTTTTGTTCAATTTTGTAAAGCACCGAGGACAATGCTAATGTAAGGGGGAGGGGAATGTAATACCCCGGTTTTTACCCCATGGTATTAAAATTGTACATGATGTAAATATTGTATTTGAATCATGGAAAGTATCTATTGCAGCTGCAACTGTTTTCCCCCAAATTTTTTCAGATTTTGGTCCCCCCCATGATTTTAATGTTGCTTTGAATCATTTGGATACATGAATTTTTGGGTCATGCTTTAATTTCAGATCATTTTGAAGTTTAACTCTCGTCCTGTTTTCAGAAGTGTTGTATGTTCATAATGGTTGTGGGTCACAGTTTTGGCAGTCTATTTTTTTTTTTTCTGTTGCTAGTCAAAGATGAATCGGACTAGTGGTTATTTGGAAAACCATTGTTTCGGAGGTAAAACAATTTTAAGAGTCGTTCCAAACACTTAGCATTTTTTGATCGGGTGTCAAAGTATGTTTTCATCAGATGCCATTGTATGTTTTCCTTCTGCCGTTGTGGCTCCCAAAGCAGCTAACTACTCAAAATGTAAGTGCTTTGCCCTCCGACGCGTGTCGGTTCAGTCGCGTGTTTGTAGCCCTTTTTCTTCCGCCATTGCGGTTGTGCAAAGAACTTGGCTTCTGATGTCGATGTCTTTTCAATTTCCGATTGGAAGCTTTCCCGCCCACTTTTTAGTTCATAACTTTTCGACTCCGCTAGGTTTTAAGTGGTTTCGGGGTGTCCGTTGCTTGTTGGGACCCGCTTATGCGGCTTAAAAAAAGTCTACCCGGCCGATGTTTTTAATCTTTTGATGATTACTCGTTTATAGACGTAGTTTGTTTTTTATTGAACATACAGTCCCAATGAATGATAGATGTTGTTAAATTGCAGGTGGACTCAAGAGACGTTTTAGACTACCACGGCATGAAGGTATAGCTGAGTGATAGGTGGCAGAAGAGAGCTGGGCAGTTTTGGCAAAGGTAGAACAAAAAATGACAGGATCGGAAGGAGGGCAATCGAAGTAGAAGGAAAAACCAATAGCAACAAAGGCTCAGACCGGGAAGGTTTGTCAGTTACTCAGCGGATCATGAGTGCGCACAAAAAAGATAAAAATAGGGATATTAAACGTTTGGGGAACCAAAAGGTCGCACGTTTTGGGGGCAGCCCAAGCGGTTAACTGTTTTAGTTTAAATAGCTGAAATTTAGAACTTTATGGGGCTTTTTCCCCTAGAGAGAAAACTTGTAAACTATCGCTTGTAAGAGGAACTATTTCGTTTTACAACCAGAAATTGCAAATTTTACCTGTTGGAGAAAGTGCTATGTGGAATGTCGCAATGTGATTAAATGAACGATGTTGAATGGGAACTATTTCATTTTCGACTGTGTTTCATTAACTTTGAGGATGTTCTAACTTTCTGAACCTATGTTCTTGTTTGAATGTTCTCCAGTGCATTCTGTGATGTTCTTCCACTATGAGTAATGGGACTTTTTAATTATTGAGGAGTTATCTTATCATGTATACATTTATTCATGTTTATATGTTTTGGTCATGAGAATAGCTATCTGTGATTTGCCGTAACACGTGGACAGTGTTGTATTAATCATGAATTAACATCTAGTTCTCTAGAGATAGTTTAGTTAGTAATTTATCTTCTAAAATGTATGTGATTTAGATGCCTGTGAGTTCTAAGACGAGAGGTAAGAACCTGCGCATCACTTTGTGAATACTCCCAGCATTCTTTATCAAATCTGCATCTAGGTAGGCATTTGCATATCATACTTTAAGTCAAAAAATACAAAAATACATACGGTGGACCGGGCCGCAACCGGTAAAACCTTTATTTTTGTTACTTTACCTACGGTAGCCAGACCGCAAACTGGACGGATTCCCTACACCAAACAGTCACGGGCTAATTGGGAACGTTGACTGGGGAGAATCCCTTGATGTTGTTTCCTGCGAATATCCAGGCCTCAACAGTATCTCAAGGCCAAGGCCCTGCCATTGATTTGGTGTTTTTTGTATTGATGATCAAGATTTATGCCAATGGTTATATTGCTAAGTCATGCACAATATATTTTGGAATATAATGTAATATGCAATTTAATAAAATACCACAACTAGCTATGCAATGCAAAGAAAGAGATGGGGGCATGATTTCAAAAGGAATAGGGAGGGGAGTTAGTCAAACTCCTGAGCCAATAGGGTGAGACCACAGGTCAATGGGGGAACCCATAAACCCTCAGCTACCCTTTTTGTCCTCTATTCTCAATCATTCAATTCTTCTAGAAGAATGGTTGAGGCAGTTATGCCTTGGGTAGAGCAAGCCTGCAGTTTGAGCAAGCCTGCAGTCCAAGGAAGACACATTCTTTCTTTTGCAGCAAGTAACCACATGAATGCATGCCCATCCTATCTTTCCCTTAATCACGAGAAGGTTTTTGATGTTCCTCAACATTTGGGATGGGGGTTAATGATTCATTATTCACGCATAGTTCATTGTTCATTATGTGTTGTTCAATATTCAGAGTCACGCAACGAGTTGTTCAGAAATGGTATGGAACCCTGGTCTCCTATGTACAAGTGAATCCATGTTTATACTGTGTTACAGGGTGGTATGCAAACCTGGTTGTCTGTGTTATAGAGTGAAGCCCCGTGTTGTTGTGTCTCCTTGTGGTTTGTTGTTATGTGTGCCTTGGTTTGGGTCTGAATTGTATGCAAGACTTAGGAGTGGAAGAGACGCCGAATGGGATTGATAAACCTAGTGTAGAGAGGAACCCCATGAAAATATAAGAGTGGCTAGTGAATCTTCTATGCACACCCTGAAGAGCACTGGAAGGGAAGGCATAGCCCGAGGGACTGTGTAGCAGAGAAGGGGATGCTTCCTTGTGTTGGGTGTGTAGGTATTATTGATTCCAGGCCAGATAGATCTTTTGGAGGTGCCCCTAGCTCTTGAATGAGCCACTAGCTTATCCATTCTTCCTTTCCAATGCCTTAGCATCCTGAGAAACCCAACGGTAGTTGGCTTGGCTGTGTGTTGATGTGCATTTAGCCATGTGTGATCCTTGGCTGGACAACTTGATAAATCCAATTGTTAGTTGGCTTGGTTGAGAATTCTGAGAAACCCAAAAGTAATATGGCTTGGCTGAGTGGCCTAAGAAACCAATCCATTAGTTGGCTTGGTTTGTCCTTAATGTGAATGTTGGCTTGACTGTGTGCAGTTTGAGAAACCCAATAGTTTTTTGTCTTGGCTGTGTGTCCTGAGAAATCCAATAATGTATTGGCTTGTTTTCTTGCAGCCTAATAAACTCAATTGTGTATTGGCTTGGATGGACAGTCTGAGAAACCCAAATGTAGGTTGGATTGATTGTGTTGATGTGTTCTAGCTATGTGTGAGTCGGTTTTTCCATAGTTCCTTATGGAAGTTATGCATAGCTCAGGGGTGGCAGTTGTGTTGAGAGATTAATGAAAACAACTGGCTTATGGTTGGGTGGAACGTTGCAGCAACATAGGTAGTTGCGGCACAAATTCATCTTCAAGATAATTATTCTCTGTTGTGTTATTTCTGCAATGTATTTGCTTATGAATGTGTTGATTATGTTGAATTCTTATTGAATATTTAAGTAGGATTTACTATTGTTAAATGTCCCTGCATTTTGCATCCTACATATGGTTTTGGGTTCCAGTGCATTTTGCTTATGTTCTTGGAGGCTAGAATCCTGGTTACATAGTCAGAATGCATTTGACTTAAGTGTTTCCACACCCCAGAATCCTCCTGTGGAAGGCATAAGGTGGGAAGTGGAACAGATAAAAAAACAAGGCATAATGTTGGTTTTTCGCACCCCGAAATCTGCCTGTGGAAGGCGAAATGTGGAATCGGAAAACGAGCCGAAATTTCTAAGGTAAAAAGTGGATTTTTGCACCTCGGAGTCCATCACAAAAGGTGGAAGGCGGGAGCTGAAATTCGAGAAACAGAAAGAGAAATGAGGCCCGGTGCTGGTTTTCTGCGATTCGAAATCCGCCCACAGAGTGTAGAAGGAGGAAGGTGAAAAGCAGGAAGTGAACAAGTCAAGGTATCGATTTGTTGATTTTCAGATTCTCGAGTTCTATAGCAAAAGGTGAAATGTGGTTGAATGATTCCATCAGAATGCTGAGTTTTCGATTCTCGAGTTCCGTAGTAGAAGGCAGAAAGGCACATTTGTATTCTGTCGACAACAAAGTTGTTAATAATCTAAGAAGACACACTAGGGCATATGTGAAGAAGATTGGAGGATTTCCAATCATCCCTGAATTTCCCAGAAGAGAATATAAAAGGAAGGATCGTCCTATATTGGAAGACTCAATGCTGGTTGAGGATTGGGAAGAACTTGTAGAAACAGCCTTACAGGAAGTTATACTACCTTTGAATCAAGAGGGCCCGAATACTCCTCACAGTTATCCTGCTCACACTCCTATTTTCTCACCTCCTCACTCTCCACTCAAACTGATGGCAGGCGTAAACGCAAATCAACCACCCAACCCACTGAATCCACCACCTGCCTGGAGAGCCAGATCACCTTTAAACCTAACAACTCCATTACATGATTTACCTCAATCCTTTGAAAAGATACTGCCCAAATTCGACCCAAGTGAAAAGATACTAGTAGATGACCACTTGCAAAGTTTCTATTTGGAAATAGAAGGGTTAAGGGTTGGGGAATATGAAGATGTAGTTTGCAGACTTTTCCCGTACACCCTTAAAGGAGCTGCGACATCGTGGTACTTTGGTTTTCCTGCGAACTCTATCCCTGATTGGGATACCTTCGAGAGGATTTTTAGAAGTAAGTATGCAACCTAGAAAACTCATGTAGCTCTTATGAAAGGACTATGTGCCTTGAAGAAAGAGAGAAAGGAAAAGGTGCACAGTTTCACTCAAAGGTTTGCAGCATATCTCAAGAATTTTTCTGAAGTTGACAGGCCTACAGATAAAGTCCTGATTGAATATTATACCTCAGCTCTGGGACCCGAGTTGGCCATGTTTGCCAAGATTAAGGCCAAACCCACTTTAGCAGAGACCTATGAGGAGGCAGAGAAAGTAGAGGCTGAAAGGGAAAGTATTGAAGATTATCCAGAACGATCAGGAGAGAAGAGTGTGGGAAGGAAAGCCTTATTGTTTACCAAGCCCAAGGAAGAGCAATCACCAGATTTTGAAAGTATGGTGAAAATGATGCAGAAGCTTTCTAATAGAATCATAGACTTGGAGAAAGAAAAGGAAGCCCAAAAGTTCTACAAGCCCTATTACAAGAAATGAGAGGACAACAATCAATCCCAAGCCACTCTGTACAATTCGGCATCTATGAATTTAATAGAGGTCGAAATGGACAATTTTTGCACTTTCCACCAACAAACTCACTTTGAAAAGAATTGTCCTCAATGGATAAACTCAATGACGTTAGTAATGAATCAACTGTTGGATTCTAAATTAACAGAAGATGGAGATGAAGAAAGAAAGGACAATAATGCGTCAACAAAAGAACAAGAGGATGAGACCATGGCTCTGTGGAATTCTGTCGCGCTATTTGACGACGAGGAAGAAAGGAATTGGGAGTATGAGGATGTCATGGAAACAAATGTAACAACTAGATGCCAAGGGTTGGTGAAAGAAGGCAGTCTCATCCTCCCAAAGATTAAAAGGCTTCAGAAAAATGTTAAAAAAATTCAGAATAATTCCTCAGCTGATAAAATTCTTGAATGCACCATCACCAGCCAAGATCCTAGATAGAATGATATGCTGACCAAGCACAATGAAGAAAGGATGAATGTTGATAAACCGCTGCCCACCGAACCTTAGATGGATTATGACATCGTGGAAGATATAAAGAAGGTAAGGGCGAATGTCTCATTATTTGAAATGTGTAAGGTGCCGCAACAGAAAGAAAAACTTTTGAAAGCGCTTGAAGCATCAGAGGAGAGGCTGTCCACTGACAATCAACCCAAAGAAGAAGAAGAAATTGGGGAAGCAAGCATTGGGGGTAAGTCTAAGAACAAGAATCCACCTTTCCTCCTCACGTTTGAAATTTTTAATCACAACGTACATAATTTCCTGGTAGACTCAGGGGCATTGGTTAACGTCATGCCAATATCAGTCTATAAAAAGATAAATGGGCAGCCTAAGCCATCCACTTGGAGGGTTGTTCAGTTGGATAGGACGAATGTGAAGGTGATTGGGGAAATGGAGGATGTCCTAGTTCGCCTATCTTCAAATGATAAGGTGTGTCAAGTTATTGATATCGTGGTGGCTGACATACCAGACGCTTATGGGCTTGTGCTGAGTAGAGACTGGTCAGCGAAGCTAAACGGATATTTTGCCTCAGACTGGTCGCATCTGTGGCTGCCGTATAAAGGAAGCCCGAATCAAATCAAAATTTTGAGGGAGCCCCATATGAAATACAACGTTACTCAGCTCAAGGAAAAGAATGAACCAGTGGATTCCGTGTTGGGAAATTACTTTATTGAGTTGGAACCGGGAAATTACCAAGCAGAAGAAGCCAACAACACGTCAGACGCTTAGCCTGATCTCTTTCGATTTTCACAAGCTAATGAAATCGACTGTAAAATAGTAAACTTAGCTGTAGAAGTAGATTCTCATGAAATAGTTAGCGACTTTTGGACATCATGTTTTGATGGCTCTAAGATGTTAGAAGGGTTGGGGGCCGGCTGTGTCCTCATCGACCCCAAGAAGAATAAACATTTTCTTTCATGCAGATTAGAGTTTGTATGTAAAAATAACACAACTGAGTATGAAGCGTTGGTGCAGGGTTTAAGAAAAGCAATCGAATTAAAGGTAAGTAATCTGAAAGTTTTTGGAGATTCTGAAATAATTGTAAAACAGATTCAGAATCAAATACATTGTCTTTCTCCTCACTTAAAAGCTTATCAAAATGAGGTATGGGACCTACTCAATTGTTTTAATGCATTTAATATTATATCAATTCCAAGACTAAAAAATGCAGCAGCTGACTTGTTAGCCACATTAGCTGCTAGGCTTGTGCCTACTAATAATCGATGCTCCATTGAATTGATTTTCAGGCCCTCAGTCCCTGATATGATTACCAACCTACGAGTGTTCGACGACGATCAACAGATTATAGAATGCTTAACAAATGACGAGGTATTTAAAGGGGCAATTATAGATGATGAAGAACATCAGGCTGAGCTAAAATATGATAATTTTATCCCTAAAGGAGTCAGAACCTTAGAAAAAATGTTCGATTTAAATGAAAAATTTAGAAGACCAGCAAACGTGAAGACTCATAGCTCATCTCTACAGTTCGAATTGATAAATTTAGGAACCGAGACAAATCCTAAATATGTGAATCTTGGCAAATGCTGTTCACTAGCAGAAAGGGACAAGTTCATCAGTCTTTTTAATCAATATAAAGATGTTTTTGCCTGTACGTACGAGGATTTGAAGACATATGACACTAGCATCATCCAACATGTCATCCCCATCAAATCTGGCGTCAAACCTTATCAACAACCTTTAAGAAAAATGCATCCAAAATTGGAACCTCTGATCCAGAGTGAAGTTAAGAAACTATTGGATGTAGAATAATTTTTAAGGTCAGACACTCTGAATGGGTCTCAAATCTTGTACCCGTGAGGAAAAAATATGGAGAAATCAGGCTGTGTGTGGATTTCAGGAATTTAAACCGCGCTTCAGATAAAGATAATTATCCTGTTCCACCCATGGAGCAACTACTACAAATGGTCTCAGGTTCTGAACTATTTTCTTTGTTAGATGGATTCTCAGGCTACAATCAAGTATTAGTAGCCGAAGAAGAAAGATTGAAGACAACTTTCAGGACCAGATGGGGAACCTTCGCTTACCGAAGAATTCCTTTTGGGCTTATAAACACTGGAGCTACGTTCCAAAGGGCTATGGACATAGCTTTCCGTGGTTTGATTGGCCACAGTACGGTAGTATACCTCGACGACATTACGATATTCTCAAAGAAGAGAGAAGAACATGCATTTCATGTAAAACATATTTTTGAACGCTGTCGGAAATATGGTATATCACTCAATCCCAGGAAGTGTGTGTTCGCCGTTACAGAAGGTAAGTTACTGGGTCACATAGTTTCAAAGAAGGGAATCTCTATAGATCGGGAAAGGATTAAGGCCATTGAACAGATCCCCTTGCCCCATAATAAAAAAGGGATGCAATCATTTATGGGAACAATAAACTTCGTACGAAGATTTGTACCAGACTTTGCTCAAATTGTCAAACCTCTACAGCAAATGGTGAAGCAAAGTGTACAATTCAAGTGGACTGAATTGAGAAGAACGCATTCAGCAAGATTAAAACTGCTGTTGCGCATGCACCCTCCCTAAAAAGCCTATATTTCGATAAATATTTTATTCTGTATACTTTTGCATATGATGATTCGCTAGCAGCTGTGCTTAATCAGAAGGAAGATGGGGGGGATGAATTCCCAATATCTTTCATGAGCACTGGTCTACAAGGGGCTGAATTAAATTACTCGGCTATTGATAAACAAGCGTATGCAGTATTCAAAGCAGTGAAACAATTCAGGCCCTACATATTGAAAAATCGAACTAAGGTGATCGTCCCATACCCAGCTGTGAGGTCCCTTTTTGTACAAAAGGAGTTAGGAGAAAGAAGGGGTAATTGGGTAACAACTCTTCAAGAGTATGACCTCGAGTTGAAGCCAGCTTCTATAGTGAAAGGACAAGGGTTGTGCAAACTAATGACTGAAAATGGAAATAATGAAGAACATGTCTGGGAAGACGAGGCTGAATTACATTTGATGGATGTATGTCCTCTGTTCACAGCCCCCGAATCTTGGTACAGGGACCTCGTGCATTACCTTCAGACAAGATTGTTGCCAGAACATTGGAATTCTAAGCAAAGAAGAGCGCTACGTCTTAAATCAGCCTCCTATCAAATTGTTGAAGGAATACTATTCAGAAAAAATTACGATGGAGTCCTTCTTAGATGCTTAGAGAACGAATATGCGAAGAAGGTAATGACAGATCTGCATGATGGGCCTACTGGGGGACATTTTTCAGGAGATACTACAACTCACAAAATTCTCAGAGCCGGTTACTATTGGCCCACGCTTTTCAAAGATGCACACGCCCATGTCAGGAAGTGTGATATTTGTCAAAGGTGTAGTGGAAGACAATCTAGAGCAGCTGGACCACTGAAGCCTGTGATGATCACGGAGCTGTTCGAGCAATGGGGGTTGGATATTATTGGGGAGATAAAGCCGAACTATTCCTTACAACACAAGTATATTCTGAACACAACCGATTACTTCACTCGCTGGGTCAAAGCCATCCCGCTGCGCAAAATAAATGAGGACGCGGTCATCAACTTCCTGCAGGACCATATTATGACCAGGTTTGGAGTTCCAGTTTCCTTAGTCTTTGATAATGCTACTTACTTTTCATCGATTAAATTAACCGCTTTTGCTCATGAGAAAGGAATAAAGTTGCATTATTCTGCTAATTACTATCCACAAGGAAATGGCTTGGCTGAATCTACCAACAAAAATCTAATTAGAATTTTAAAGAAGACTGTGATAGAAAAACAGAGGAGTTGGCACTCAGCGCTACCAAACGCCCTTTGGGCTGATAGAGTCACCCCCAAGTCTTCAATAGGAGTGTCTCCATATACCCTTGTGTATGGAAAAGAATCCATTCTTCCCCCCAACATCATGCTACCCTCTTCCATAATAGCTCAAGAGTCTAGAGGGTTAGATAATGAAGTCTTGCAAATGAGGATATATAATCTCCTGAAGGCAGAAGAGTCTCGATCTAAAGCCAGGGAGCGCTTTAAGCAACAACAGGAGGTAATAAAAAGATGGTTTGATAAACACAAGGAAGGAACAAAAGACTTTGAAGTAGGAGATATGGTTATCAAGTGGGACCACCCCCATGACGAGAAAGGTAAACACATGAAATTCCAGCAGTTGTGGGTAGGTCCTTTCCAGATTGCAGCAAAGCTTGGCCCTTCAACTTATAGGTTGCAAGATTTACAAGGGTGGAAAGAGAACTTGTCAGTAAATGGCTTAGTTCTCAAACCTTATTTTTCTTGATTTTGTTTGTTCTTCTATTTTGTATATAAATAATTTGGCCTGACCTTCGTCTTTGAGTCATGTTTATTCAGTTTTGTTTTAGTTTAAATTTCTATCGATTTCAATAAAACCCGCGGTTGCATGGGGAACATCAGAATTTTGCACTGATTGAAGTTCTTGGGTATAAGACTGTGTATTGTTGTTTATTTAAAAGAACTTCTTCCATTTTAGCAGTTTTCTCGAATAGCTATGTACGCATTGAAGTCCTGCTTAACCCTTGCGAAATAAACCAGAATGAAAGGGTCTGGAATACTATTTTGAGGCTCCATCCTTGTCACATTTAAATGTCCTAGGGAGTGACAACAAAGGGCCCATAGAAAGAAGCAAGGTAAACAGCATATTAGATACAAATGATCCCATGCCAAGAAATGAATGCCAAAAGGCAAATAAGAGTCAAAATCTCCTATGAAAGCATTATATATCAAAATAAATGCGGAACCATATAAGTAATAAATCGCCAAAAGTTCCTCTCCGTTCGTGAGCTGAAACTTGAATACACCTCTCACACAAAAGGACACTTTGGATAGAGGAGCCTGAATTAAAATTCAAAAAGAGAGGCATGCAAGAGGACTCATATGAAAAGGACAAAAGTCCAAAAGCATGAAAAGTGCTAAAGTGGCATGGGAATGAGGAACAAATGAATATTTCTGTTTACCATATGCTACAATCCTGTGGTGTCCAAGCTGGCAGTTACCCGAAGACAGAGATAAGAATGAAACTCATCTTTAGGCCTCAAAAGAGTTATCTTGACTTGAAAAGCCCTGGTTTCCACTCTCCCAAATCGGACTGTCATCAATGATTCAAAGTACATATATTTTCCATTTGAGAAATCCAGATAGTTGGAAGAATTCAATAAGTTCGTTTGTTGTTAAAATAGTCTATCACTCAAAGAATATTCATCCAGAGATCTAGGTTCACCCAGTAATCGCCAATTGTTGCAGCTGCAACTGTTTTCCCCCAAATTTTTTCAAATTTTGGTCCCCCCCATGATTTTAATGTTGCTTTGAATCATTTGGATACATGAATTTTTGGGTCATGCTTTAATTTCAGATCATTTTGAAGTTTAACTCTCGTCCTATTTTCAGAAGTGCCATATGTTCGTAATGGCTGTGGGTCGCAGTTTTGGCAGTCCGTTTTGTTTTTCTGTTGCTAGTCAAAGACGAATCAGACTAGTGGTTCTTTGGAAAACCGCTGTTTTGGAGGTAAAACAGTTTTAAGAGTCGTTCCAAACACTTATCATTTTTTGATCGGGCGTCAAAGTATGTTTTGATCGAAAGCCGTTGTATGTTTTCCTTCCGCCGTTGCGGCTCCCAAAGCAGCTAAGTACCCAAAATGTAAGTGCTCCACCCCCCGATGCGTGTCGGTTCAGTCGCGTGTCTGTAGCCCTTTTTCTTCCGCCATTGCGGCTGTGCAAAGCACTTGGCTTCCGATGTCGATGTCTTTCCGATTTCCGATTGGAAGCTTTCCCGCCCACCTTTTAGTTCATAACTTTTCGACTCCACTACATTTTAAGTGGTTCCGGGGTGTCCATCGCTTGTCAGGACCCGCTTATGCAGCTTAAAATAAGTCTACCCAGTCGATGTTTTTGTTCTTTTGATGATTACTCATTTATAGATGTAGTTTGTTTTTTATTGAACATACAGTCCCAATGAATGATAGACATTGTTAAATTGCAGGTGGACTCAAGAGACGTTTCAGAATACCACGACGTGAAGGTATAGCTGAGCGATAGGTGGCAGAAGAGAGCTAGGCAGTTTTGGCAAAAGTAGAACCGAAACTGACAGGATCGCAAGGAGGGTAAGTGAAGTAGAAGGTAAAACCAATAGCAACAAAGGCTCAGACCAGGAAGGTCTGTCAGTTACTCAACGGATCATGAGTGCGCACAGAAAAGATAAAAATAGGGATATTAAACGTTTGGGGAACCGAAAGGTCGCACGTTTGGGGGCAGCCCAAGTCGTTAACTGTTTTAGTTTAAATAGCTGAAAGTTAGAACTTTATGGGGCTTTTTCCCCTAGAGAGAAAACTTGTAAACTATCGCTTGTAAGAGGAACTATTTCGTTTTACAACTAGAAATTGCAAATTTTACCTGTTGGAGAAAGTGCTATGTGGAATGTCTCAATGTGATTAAATGAACGATGTTGAATGGGAACTATTTCGTTTTCGACTGTGTTTCATTAACTGTGAGGATGTTCTAACTTTCTGAACCTATGTTCTTGTCTGAATGTTCTCCAGTGCATTTTGTGATGTTTTTCCACTATGAGTAATGGGACTTTTTAATTATTGAGGAGTTATCTTATCATGTATACATTTATTCATGTTTATATGTTTTGGTCATGAGAACAACTATCTGTGATTTTCCATAACACATGGACAATGTTGTATTACTCATGAATTAACATCTAGGTCTCTAGAGATAGTTTAGTTAGTAATTTATCTTTTGAAATGTATGTGATTTAGATGCCTGTGAGTTCTAAGACGAGAGGTAAGAACCTGCGCATCACTTTGTGAATACTCCTAGCATTCTTTATCAAATATGCATCTAGGTAGGCATTTGCATATCATACTTTAAGTCAAAAAATACAAAAATACATACGGTGGACCAGGCCGCAACCGGTAAAACCTTTATTTATGTTACTTGACCTACGGTATCCGAACCGCAAACCGGACAAATTCCCTACACCAAACAGTCATGGTCTAATTGAGAATGTTGACTAGGGAGAATCCCTTACTGTTGTTGCCTGCGAATATCCAGGCCTCAACAGTATCTTAAGGCCAAGGCCCTGCCATTGATTTGGTGTTTCGAGTATCGATGACCAAGATTTATGCCAATGGTTATATTGCTAAGTCAGGCACAATATATTTTGGAATATAATGTAATATGCAATTTAATAAAATACCACAACTAGCTATGCAATGCAAAGAAAGAGATGGGGGCATGATTTCAAAAGGAATAGGGAGGGGAGTTAGTCAAACTCTTGAGCCAATAGGGTGAGACCACAGGTCAATGGGGGAACCCATAAACCCTCAGCTACCCTTTTTGTCCTCTATCCTCAATCATTCAATTCTTCTAGAAGAATGGTTGAGGTAGTTATGCCTTGGGTAGAGCAAGGCATGGTAGTCAGATTTCGTGTCTGGCTAAGCCTGCAGTTTGAGCAAGTCTGCAGTCCAGGGAAGACGCATTCTTGCTTCTGCAGCAAGTAAGCACATGAATGCCTGCCCATCCTATCTTTCGCTTAGTCGCGAGAATGTTTTTGATGTTCCTCAACATTTGGGATGGGGGTTAATGATTCATTATTCATGTGTACTTCATTGTTCATTATGTGTTGTTCATTATTCGCAGTCACGCAACGAGTTGTTCAGCAATGGTATGGAACCCTGGTCTCCTATGTATAAGTGAAACCATGTTTATACTATGTTATAGGGTGGTATGCAAACCTGGTTGTCTGTGTTATAGAGTGGAGCCCTGTGTTGCTGTGTCTCCTTGTGGTTTGTTTTTATGTGTGCCTTGTTTTGGGTTTGAATTGTATGCAAGACTTAGGAGTGGAAGAGACGCCGAATGGGATTGATAAACCTAGTGTAGAGAGGAACCCCATGAAAATATAAGAGTGGCTAGTGAATCTTCTATGCACACCCTGAAGAGCACTAGAAGGGAAGGAATAGCCCGAGGGACTGTGTAGTAGAGAAGGGGATGCTTCCTTGTGTTGGGTGTGTAGGTATTGTTGATTCTAGGCCAGATATATCTTTTGGAGGTGCCCCTAGCTCTTGAATGAGCTACTAGCTTATCCATTCTTCCTTTCCAATGCCTTAGCATCCTGAGAAACCCAACGGTAGTTGGCTTGGCTGTGTCTTGATGTGCATTTAGCCATGCATGATCCTTGGCTGGACAACTTGATAAATCCAATTGTTAGTTGGCTTGGTTGAGAATTCTGAGAAACCCAAAAGTAAGATGGCTTGGCTGAGTGGCCTAAGAAACCAATCCATTAGTTGGCTTGGTTTGTCCTTAATGTGAATTTTGGTTTGACTGTGTGCAGTTTGAGAAACCCAATAGTTTGTTGTCTTGGCTATGTGTCCTGAGAAATCCAATAATGTATTGGCTTGTTTTCTTGCAGCCTAATAAACTCAATTGTGTATTGGCTTGGATGGATAGTCTGAGAAACCCAAATGTAGGTTGGATTGATTGTGTTGATGTGTTCTGGCTATGTGTGAGTCGGGTTTTCCATAGTTCCTTATGGAAGTTATGCCTAGCTCAGGGGTGGCAGTTGTGTTGAGAGATTAATGAAAACAACTGGCTTATGGTTGGGTGGAACGTTGCAGCAACATAGGTAGTTGTGGCACAACTTCATCTTCAAGATAATTATTCTCTGTTGTGTTATTTCTGCAATGTATTTGCTTATGAATGTGTTGATTATGTTGAATGCTTATTGAATATTTAAGTAGGATTTACTGTTGTTAAATGTCCCTGCATTTTGCATCCTGCATATGGTTTTGGGTTCCAGTGCATTTTGCTTATGTTCTTGGAGGCTAGAATCCTGGTTACATAGTCAGAATGCATTTGACTTAAGTGTTTCCGCACCCCAGAATCCACCTATGGAAGGCAGAAGGTGGGAAGTGGAACAGATAAAAAAACAAGGCATAATGTTGGTTTTTCGCACCCCGGAATTTGCTCGCGGAAGGCGAAATGCGGAATTGGAAAACGAGCTGAAATTTCTAAGGTAAAAAGTGGATTTTTGCACCTCGGAGTCCATCACAAAAGGTGGAAGGTGGGAGGTGGAAGTCGAGAAACAAAAAGAGAAATGAGGCCCGGTGCTGGTTTTCTGTGATCCGAAATCCGCCCACAGAGTGTAGAAGGAGGAAGGCGGAAAGCGGGAAGTGAAAAAGTCAAGGTATCGATTTGTTGATTTTTAGATTCTCGAGTTCTATAGCAAAAGGTGAAATTTGGTTGAATGATTCCATCAAAATGCTGAGTTTTCGATTCTCGAGTTCCATAGCAGAAGGCGGAAAGGAGAAAGGTGGAAGGTAGAAAGTGGTTAAATGATTTCGTCGAATGTTGAGTTTTTGATTTCTGAGTTCCATAGCAGGAGGGGGAAAGGAGGAAGGTAGAATGTGGAAAGTGGTTGAATGACTCTGTCGCACTTTATCTTTCTGGTTCCTGGATTTCGCAGCGGAAAGCAGAAAGCGGAATGCAGAAGGTGGAGTGCGGAAAGGATAGGTTCAGTGTGAAAATGACCTTTTCGGTTACAGAGTGGATCTGTTGATGGCGTAATGACTGTTATATCGGTTTTAAAGCCTAAGAATTAATTTTAAAGGATGGACATGACCCATGAATTTATTAAAAGATATAGTAAAGTTAAGTTTTAAATTATTCTGCATATTAGTCAGGTGTATGGGCACCGGGTTCATGACATGGTGGTATCAGAGCAAGAATTGAAGTCACGTTCCTCTCCTTGTGTGCCCATCCAAAGGGGAGGGTATGTGACATTGTGGTATCAGAGCAGGATTAGTGGTCGCTTTCTCCTCCAAGGCGGGAGGGGATGTGACAGTGTGGTATTAGAGCAGTCGTAGAGTAGCGAGGACACTACAATGATGCTTGCACTTTGTTGAGTTTAGTAGATTCCAAAGCATGGGTGAATTATGTTTGGATATTGAATATGTTCCCCATACTCTTTGTAAGTTGAATTATCAGAAATACATAGGCAAAAAATCCACATTTCCAAGCTATGGTTTGACTAGTTTCCATTCAAAGGAGTTGTGTATCTTATTAGTGTTGATGGGTTTATTTGATGTTAAATTATGTTGAGTAGGCTATTTATATGTTTTTTATGTTATAAATTCCTCATGCTTTATCCTGAACCATTTCATGTACATTTTATGAGTTGAAGTTAAGCTATCACTGTCATTTCCCTTAAGCAATAGCACTGGAAATATGCACCCGAATGTGAAGCTTTATAACTCTGTTTGTAGAACTTATAAAAACACATAATGACATTCAATGAGGTATCATATCAGTCACCATACTCTATTTTTCAATTTGGGATGGTCGCATATGATTTAGAAAGCCATTTTTGCTCAAACCCTAGGGGGAATTACAACACAATTTACTAGTAATTTTCCCTTTTTTCCAATGAACCCAAATCAAGTTGCAGAGGTATACAACCATTTATAAAGTGACCAGAGAGTCTGTTGAGTGGTATTAATACTCTCGATATCAGTCCCTATGTCACATGCCCCAATTTTGTAAAATAATGTTCTCTTATTTTGATATTATTCCTAAACATTATGTTAAATTTAATGCTAAGTGGAAACTGATGACTCAGCAGAGTCAAGGATGTGGAATGTAATTTTGAATATTTAATTTTTAATAAATAAAAGTGGGGACAATAGCCTCGGAGTGTTGTTAAAAAGAGTGTTATTGGTCAAGTTGTGGAAGGAACTAGGTGGAGAGCAAAAAGACAAGTGGCAGCATCCTCAAACACTTCCTATGTTGTAGGTGGCAACTTCCCTACATTTGGGGTCATGATCCCCCAAGAAAGTGGGATCAGAGCAAGTGGCTCAATTAATGACAACTAACCCAAAAAGACCTAGGAAATATTATTAAAAGTGCCCAATGTAGAGAGCTGAGGCTGCTCATTCCAAGAGAAGAATCATTCAGGTGAATGAACTTCAAGGAATTCATTGGGAAAGGGAAATTGAAGGAAGGTGTTTGAGGCGTAAACTGCAGGAAGTTGATCTAGTACAGCTTTGCAGTTGAAAGATCTTACTGCAGTATGAAGAGTTGGTATTGAGTCTCAGGACCGGTACTTTGTTGATTGCTCCACCTAGTTTCAGCCAAGCAGACCAGAACAGGCTCAGGGGTCCTGAGAAATCGTTGTTTGAGCGCTCTCTAGGAGTTGGTAGGGAGGAACGACCTCCCATTGCTGTTTTCATCCATCTTTAAAGACATGTTTCATTATCTTTTTATTCCTGTGTTATAGTTTATCTCTATGTATGATCAATAAATGAATGATGTTAAGATATACTGTGTGAAAACCTCTTAGTTATTCTAGACTAAATCTATGCTGTGATGAAAGATAAATCCTACCTCTATTTTTCCCCATCTGGAGTAATCCAGATCGTACTCTAGCACAGGTAGTTTGTTTAAGTAAATGAAGTATGATAGGATTATAAATGAATTGAATATTTATGTTTTCAGAGTAGTGAAATGTTACTTTTTAGTAGATGGATGCTTTCTAGAAAGATTATTAATTTGTTTGCAGACATGTTATCAGAAATAGACTGTGAAAATAGCAGGTTAATACAGAATATTATTCATAGTACTGATTGACATTAGTAGGTAAATTTTATCAATTATTTTCTACACAGTCTTTGTTTACATAAACTCTACTTTACTTGGAAATAAGAGAATTAGTCTTATCATTTGGAAATTAATAGTTTATGTTAAGAATAGATATAAATATAGTACCGATAGCCTTTCCCTCTAGTAACAATTAATCTTCCTGTATCTATTTGAACTATAGTTAAATAATATGATAAAGGTTATAGTAGTCCTTACTGAGCTTTAAGGATAGTAGTAACTTAGAGCCTTAAGTTAATACTATAAACTATTTTATACTTTTGTAGAAATGTGTAAATATAAAGAATACTGATAAGTATGGAGGTTCTTTTAACTTTGTATTCTAAGTAACCCACAGATACAAATTGAAATTAAACGAACACAAAGATTACAGACTTCCTTCAGTCATAACCACTATATAAACAAGAACCAACAGAAGTTAAGAATGTATGTTATATTTAAATAATAGTATTATAAATATAAATAATATTATTTTTATTCTTAAACAATGACAATTATAGGTTAATAATTTATAAATACAAATTAAAGAAAAAATGTATAACATTAATAAAAATTACAAGGTAATAATATAGGAAACACTATCCTATTTAAAGTAGAAGGGAGTAAATCCTAGCTCATGTTTTGAGCATAAATTATAAATATTTTAGTACTTTAGTAACCTAGGTTTTACTTAGGTTAATTTCTTTTAAATTTATTGACTAACAGGTGCAATTGCATTTATAAAAGAAACAGAGTCTATTAATAACATCATACATCTAAATGTCGGGGTTCAAACCCTTAAAACTAATACATTACTATTACAGACATAATAATCCTTTCTCGTATAATTTTGTAATCATCTAAAATAGTCAAATAATCCACTCTCAGTCCTTTAAGGACAAATAGACTAAAATATAGAAACAAAATAATTATTAACTTAAGAGTAAAATAAACCAAACAAGGGTTTTACAGGTCAAACCCTAACCTGCGAATTTCATCAAATAATCAAGATTTACATCACGACTGTGAGTACCCACCTTCAAAATTTAATATATAAAAACCTGATAAATACTCAACTGAGTTCAACTTCAGTAACATTCAAAAGGGTATAAACCCTAAATTATACAGAGTACAACTTACACGGCTAACAACCAAAACAACTTGCAGCGAAGCCACCTTCACAAAACGTACAACCAAAATTGACTGTGAAGCCAAGCTTTGACCAAAAACACTACACTCACAATGCGCATCCACCCTATCAAGGGTTTAATTTTTAAACATGCTTATAAATAACCTGTAAACAGTAAAAAACACAATATAACTTATGGCAAGACGAGAAAGGGTATTCAAACCCTGGATGAGTCCAACGATTACCCCAACTTCATTTAAGGAGAGAACCCATATTTCATACCACGGGGCTTACCCGAGATTGAGCCACGAGCCACGACTGTCGCAAGGGTTGTCTTCTTATCCCTGTATGAGTTGCACTTTAATGAGCACCTGCAGCAAGTGTAAACCCTTGTCAAAAAAATCACCTTACGTGCAAAAAGCTTGAAAGTATTTCTTTATTGAAACTTGCTATGTATAAAAGAAAGGTTTATGTAATCTTTACCTGTCACTGGGAGTATGGTGAACCGTTCTATGAGCACTGTCACCTATACACGACACAGTGGAGAACCTATCAACTCTCAAAACCTCACACAGTAGCAAGATACGAAGAGCTGAGAAGAAAACTGAAGAATCACCTAACTAAATAGACCTTGGGAAGAAGGTTTCACAGGAAGCAAAACACAAACAGCAAGAAGAACAACTCCACGATTGACAGAGAAAGAACTTGCAATCAATATCACTCATTGGAGGATGGAGGCAGTTCGGAGTCAAGGTATAAGGCGACAGTAATCAGGAGAACGACAACGACCATGGGTGACGAGCCCAAGCAACCCTGGAGCAGCGTAAACTACGGGACGATAATGCATTAGGTTAGGTTTTCAGAGTGTTTTACATTTTCCATACATGGACAGGATTCCTCCACGTAGCCATAAATTTATTCAAACAACGAGGGTCGTGATCCATAGTTCCTGCATGGAGACATTATATTATTGTTTGATTTTTGTAGTGTGGGGTAAACTATAACAATAGCCCAATAATTTGGACCCAAACCTCTAATCATTTGCATCATGTATTATATGAACCTAATCACCAGATTATTATCATGGAGAGTTTACGTTGACCAAGCATTGGTGTCACGTATAACCATAAACATAAACTTGACGTGGAATAATCCAAAACCCTTGGTACAACAACATATATTGTTTTATAATAAACATTACCATAACGAGTTAAGCGATGGCATAACCATTTTCTAACTTTGTTTTAATAAGATAGAAAGCATATGATATATGTTATGTTTTTAGATTAGGACATAGTTAAGTCTTTAGTATAGTTTTACTAGAGTGCATGATAACTATTACAAGACTGTGGCAACTCTAGTAGCAAAGCATTAAGACCCTTGAGTTGTTCCTTGCAAACTTGAACACGACGAAGGTTGGGATTTGAGTGCTTGGTAAGTTAACCATTGATATACCACTCATTTTTTATAGCTTGGGCATAGTAAATCCTTTTTACTTTAGGAATATTCTAAGTATAACATTTATAGATAGTATCTTATAATAATGCCAAGAAGTTAAGGCTAGAATTGAATACGTGACAATAACAAACTTTTGTAGATTGATGGCTCATCCAACAAGTCAATTATGCATAACTAAGAATTATAAATGAACTGATAACTCCCATAGCATCGAAACTATGAAGTAGTACAAATTTAAAGATAAAAGTATTATCACAAAATTATGTCATATAGTTTATTCGACATTACTTTGTTAATACTTGGGAGTATTTCCAACTTGGCTTTATGTTCATACAAAGTGTCTAGTGGGAAGTAAGATAATTACAGAGATAAAACTGATGATAGGAATAAGGACGATCCTATTACATTTTCAAAAGTAAGTAGAACTCAGAGTTAAACTTGGGAACAAAGTATGGGTAGCCTTAAGCTCTTGTAGAAGAGTATAATGGTCATAGTTTCTACACTCAAAAGTTCTTATTGTTTATAAGATAATAGGCTATGAGTACCCTAAAGAAATAATTTAAGGGACAATGATTATAGAGGAAAGACAAGATATTATTGCAAAAATATTGTCAAGAAAAATATGTTTATGAGTATTACTAACCACTTAGAGTAAAGAAGAAATACACATATCTGAGATTCTAGTGGTAAAATCGCAATTATGCTGTACTATCATTACACTTTTTCCAAGCTTGTTTATTTGAACAACTGATGAAAATCAAATGATTTTACCTTGCAGGAGCTGTCTAGTGTTTAGCAACTTATTGTACTAAGCTTTTTGATTTGCAAACAAAATACTGCTGACACTAATAAATCTTTTAAAAATATATACTCGATCGATCATACCTGTAAAAACCTGTAAGAAACAATATTTATCTGCGTTAGCACAAATGCTAAGTAATCCCCGGATTTAAAAGTAGATTCCACCTACTGACATAAAAGAGCTAATCAGTAAACTGAAGCAAATAACACACAAAAAGATTTTAATCTTGCTACGAAAAATAAACTATTAAGTTATTGTAGAAACCAATTACTTAACAAATCTTTAGGCCAACTGTTAGCTGTTAGTAGAACCGCAGGTTATAACATTTATTGTTAACTCGAAAATTTTAAATTTTTGTGAAAATTTGGGGTTGTGACATGTGGTATTAGAGCACAAGGTTCAAACACTAGGCCTGGATGCAGCCTGACTAGCTTTCATAAAATAGTAAATTAAATTATTATGCTAATGCATTTTAATTTTTTTTTTATGTTATTCAACAGAGAATTGTCTTTTTCTGAAGTTTAACAGGCAGGTATGGAAAGGCTGGGAGAGTATGCACAGGAGGAGTCTCCAGCTACAGAAACAAGAAATTTACCCAGAGATCCTATACCAGGGGATGTAACTACAAATTCCCCAGAACTGTTACAGACTGTAAAAGATTTGAAAACTGAAATGGAGTCTGTAAAGAAAGAGAATGAAAGGATTCCGAGGGCTCAAGAAGAGCTGAATCAGATCCTAATGGAAAAGTTTCAAACCGAAAGAAGGGGTAGAAGGTCAGAATCTGAAGATGCTAGTCATCCAAGAAAATCTAAAAAGATGAAGCATACAAAGACTGAAAGTAGTTCATCGTCAGAAGTGTTTGGTGAATGACAAAGTTACCATTCTACTAGTGATAGTAGTGATGATGATTTGTATGTCAAGAAGAGGAAATATAAACCTTATGAGGAAATATCAGGGGAATTCAAAAAGATAAAACCACCAACTTTAATGGAGAGACTGGGAAGGGGGAGGAAGCTGATTCCTAGTTGTTTGGGATGAAGAAGTTCTTCCAGATATATAATTATTCTAACCAGTTAAAGGATATGATGGCTATATATAACCTCTCATGAAAGGCTGATATTTGGTGGCAGGAATTGAAGAGATTTAAGGGTATAAAAGAGAAGGAAGTTAACTGGAGTACCTTTAAGTGGTATTTTAAAAAGAAATTTCTGTCTGAGCAGTATTACAAGGAAAGGGCTAAGGAGTTTTATGAACTAAAGTTAGGTTCAATGACAATGAAGGATTTGAACAGCAAATTCTTAAGTCTACTTAGGTATGTACCCTACCTAGTGGATGAGAAACCAAAAGTAAAACGATTCCTTAGCTGTTTACCATATCATATTAAAGATAGAATTGAATATGATAATCCAAAGACCCTGGAGGAAGCTATGAGGAAGGCTAATTTTTGCTTTGGGCAGAATCGTAAGAAAGAAAGCTTGGCCAACTGGAAGGCTAAGAAAAATAACAATCAGTCCACATTCAAGAAGAAGGATTTTGTTCCTAACAGGAATTTTAAGAACAATAAGGCCAAAAACTATTCTAACAACAAGAATTACCAGGGAAATAGGAATAGTACACCCAATAATCAGAACAATTTTAAGGGTAAGGAACCTGCAAATAATCATGGAAATTTTACCAAGAACTTTGAGCGTAAAGAGCCTGTCAAGTGCTGGGAATGTAATGGCCCGCACTATGCTTCAGTCTGTCCAAACTGAAATAAGACTATTAGCAACATTCATACCGTACAGGAGGAGATGACTGTTGGGGAACTAGCAAGGAGCATGCCCAGAATTAACGCAGCCTTGGAGAACCGACAAGCTGAATATCAGACTTCCATGGTGGAAGTAGAAGGTATGGTTAATCAAACCCCTGTAAACATTTTAATTGATCTAGGAGCTAGTCTCATTTATATTGCACCTAAGATAGTGGAAAAATGTAAGTTATCTGTCGATAAGTTTGAAAATTCATGGTTAGTTTAGTTAGCCACTAGGGCTAAAAGAAAAGTAACTTGATTTGTGAAAGAATGTGCTTTACTTATGGATAAAATTGACACTATTGTTAAACTTAATGTTTTGCAACTTGGCTCATATGATTTGTTGATTGGTATGGACTGGTTAGAACAACATAGAGTAATTTTAAACTGTTACGATAAAACTTTCACATGCTTAAACAGTGATGAACAACCAATATTTGTTAAAGGTATTCCTATAAAAACTATGGTAAGGAAGATTTATGCTTTACAACTTAAAAGGGCTGTTAGAAAAGGATGTAAAGCTTATGCTGTAACAATTACCGATGAAGAAATTAAAATTGAAACAGACAAGTTAAAAATAGAAGATATACTTGTTTTAAAAGAATATGCTGATGTATTCCCAGAATAAATTCCGGGATTACCTGCAAAATGGGAATTGGATTTCACCATTGAGCTGGTATCGGGTGCAATACCTAGCTCAAAGGCCCCTTACCGAATGAACATATTGGAGCTTAATGAGTTAAAATTGCAATTAAAACAGTTAATAGATAAAAAATACATTTGGCCAAGTGTGTCTCCCTGGGGGGCACCTTCCATCTTTGTTAAAAATAAAGACGGAACTATGCGATTATGCATAGAATACCATCAGCTAAACAAGATGACTATTAAAAATTGATATCCGTTGCCCCGCATAGATGATTTATTTGATCAACTACGTGGAGCCACAGTGTTTTCGAAGATAGATTTAAGGTTAGGATATCATCTAGTGAGGATTAAAGATGAAGACATCTTCAAGACAACCTTTAGAAGAAGATATGGACACTACGACTTTGTCGTAATGCCATTCGGGCTTACTAACGCCCCAGCTGTCTTTATGTGTTTAATGAACAATATAATGCATAAGTATTTAGATAAGTTCGTGGTCGTGTTCATCGACGACATCTTAATCTATTCAAAAACTGAAGAAGAACATAAAGAACACCTAAAAATTGTTTTGCAAGAGTTGAGAGAACATCAACTCTTCGCAAAGTTTAGTAAGTGTGATTTATTTAAGGATAAGATTCAGTATTTAGGTCACATAGTGACCAAGGAAGGAATTTTCGTAGATCCTGAAAAGATACGGGCAATCGAAGATTGGCCAGTTCCTAAAGATGTGACGGATGTTAGATCTTTCATGGGCATTACTGATTACTACTGGAGGTTCATTGAAGGCTTCTCGAGGATAGCCAATCCAATAACTTCCTTGCAGAAGAAAGGAAAGAAGTTTGACTGGAACCAGAAATGTGAAGAAAGCTTTAAGAAGTTGAAAACTTTAACCAGTGCACCTATTTTAAGAATAGCAGATCCTAATAAAGAGTTTGTAGTATGCACTGATGCTTGTGATGAAGGCTTAGGTGGTGTTTTGACTCAAGAAGGGCATGTTATTGCCTATGAGTCTAGAAAGTTAAAAATTCACGAAAATAATTACACAACATATGATCTGGAACTAGCAGCTGTGATACACGCCTTAAAAATGTGGCGACACCACTTAATCGGCAGAAAATTTGTTTTAATGACTGATAATAAAGGACTGAAATATCTTTTAGATTAGCCAAATTTAAATGCTAGACAAGCTAGGTGGTTAGCTTTCTTAAGCGAGTATGATTTTGAAATCCAGCATATAAAAAGTAAAGAAAATAAAGTAGCTGATGCATTAAGTAGGAACGCAAGGATGAATTTTGCAATGGCAATCAGCACTTACGTTTCAAACATAGATGAACAGCTTAAATAAGGGGTAAAACAATATGAAACTTATCAGAAATTGCAAGCTAACTTGCTAAGGAAAACCCCACAAAAAACTTGATAAAAGGTTATAGTTTAAATGAAAAAGATTTTTTACTGTTTAAAGATAAACTGTATGTACCTAATGTACCTAAAGTTAAGCTGTTAATTCTGGATGAAATCCATAAAACACCATATTCAGGCCATCCAGGTTATCAAAAAACTATAACCATGCTAAGAAAAGAGTATTTTTGGCCAAGTATGAAAATTGAAGTAGTTGAATATATTGCAAGGTGTTTAGAATGTGAACAGGTAAAAACTGAACACCAACACCCAGCTGGTTTGCTATAGCCTTTACCTATTGCTAGCTGGAAATGGGAAGTGATTAGTCTAGACTTTATTACTGGACTGCCTAGAAATCAGAATCAGAAGGACTCTATTATGGTAGTGGTTGATAAGTTAAGTAAGGCAACTCATTTTATACTGGTTAAAACTACTTACAAGGCTGCCAATATAGATGATATTTTTCTAAAGCAGATTTTTCGACTACATGGAGTACCAAAAATCATAATCTCAGACAGATATCCTAAGTTCACAGGAAAATTTTGGAAGTCCCTGTTTAAAATATTAAATACAACATTGAATTTTAGTACTTCTTTCCATCCTCAAACAGATGGACAAACTGAAAGGGTAAACTGGGTACTAGAAGATTTATTAAGAATGTATGTGAAAGATCAGCCAGGTAAGTGGGAAGACTATTTACATCTAGTAGAATTTACGTATAATAACAATTATCAGGCATCAGCTAGATTCAGTCCATTTGAAATTTTGTATGGATGAAAATGTAATACTCCTATCTCTTGGAGTAATCCAGTAGATAGATTGGTATTGGGTCCAGAATTGTTGAAAGAAATGGAGGAAATTGTGAAACAAGTGCAGGGAAATTTAAAAGTGGCACAGGATCGGTAGAAGAGTCAAGCAGAATTGAAAAGAACTCCAAAGGAGTTCCAGGTAGGTGAACATGTGTTCATTAAGGTAAGGCCCAAGAAAAGCTCTCTAAGACTGGGGAGTTGTGCAAAATTGGCACCTCGTTAATGTGGTCCATTCAAAATCTTGTCTAGGATTGTTCAAGTAGCTTATCAATTAGCATTACCACCTAACTTAAGAGTACATAATGTTTTTCATATTTCTGTTTTAAAGAAATATGTTCATGATGCTACTCATGTGGTTAATTGGAATGTTGTACAAGTGGAACCAGAAGGAGAATTCCTGGTGGAACCGAATTGTATCCTCGGGAGGAGGGAAATTACACTTCGGAACCACACCATTGGACAGGTGAAGGTGCAATGGAAGCACCTTATTCCTGAAGAAGCCACCTGGGAATTGGAAATTAAGATGCGAGATGCATATCCAATTCTGTTCCTGGGGACTTCAGAGGATGAGGAATAAATAACATCGAGGATGATGTTATATTTTAAGGGGGTGTGTATGTCACATGCCCCAATTTTGTAAAATAATGTTATCTTATTTTGATATTATTCCCAAACATTATGTTAAATTTAATGCTAAGTGGAAACTGATGACTCAGCAGAGTCAAGGATGTGGAATGTAATTCTGAATATTTAATTTTTAATAAATAAAAGTGGAGATAACAGCCTGGTAGGGTTGTTAAAAAGAGTGTTACTGGTCAAGTGGTGGAAGGAACTAGGTGGAGAGCCAAAAAGACAAGTGGCAACATCCTCAAACACTTCCTATGTTTCAGGTGGCAACTTCCCTACATTTGGGGTCATGATCCCCCAAGAAAGTGGGATCAGAGCAGGTGGCTCAATTAATGACAACTAACCCAAAAATATCTAGGCAATATTATTAAAAGTGCCCAATGTAGAGAGCTGAGGCTGCTCATTCCAGGAGAAGAATCATTCAGGTGAATGCACTTCAAAGAATTCATTGGGAAAGGGAAATTGAAGGAAGGTGTTTGAGGGGTAAACTGCAGGAAGTTGATCTAGTACAGCTTTGCAGCTGAAAGATATTACTATAGTATGCAGAGTTGGTATTGAGTCTCAGGACTGGTACTTTGTTGATTGCTCCACCTAGTTTCAGCCAAGCAGACCAGAACAGGCTCGGGGGTCCTAAGAAGTCGCTGTTTGAGCACTCTCTAGGAGTTGGTATGGAGGAATGGCCTCCCATTGCTATTGTCGTCCAGCTTTAAAGATATGTTTCATTATATTTTTATTCCTGTGTTATAGTTTATCTCTATGTATGATCAATAAATGAATGATGTTAAGATATGCCGTGTGAAAACTTCTTAATTATTCTAGACTAAATTTGTACTGTGATGAAAGATAAATCCTACCTGTGTTTTTCCCCATATGGAGTAATCCAGATCGTACTCTAGAACATGTAGTTTGTTTAAATAAATGAAGTATGATAGGATTATAAATGAATTGAATATTTATGTTTTCAGAGTAGTGAAATGTTACTTTTCAGTAGATGGATGCTTTCTAGAAAGATTATTAATTTGTTTGCAGACATGTTACCA
>LPNX010618166.1:24871-53484 GCA_001517045.1 Pseudotsuga menziesii | reverse complement strand
TTACTTGGAAATAGGAGAATTAGTCTTATCATTTGGAAGTTAATAGTTTATGTTAAGAATAGATATAAATATAGTACTGATAGCCTTTCCCTCTAGTAAAAATTAATCTTCCTGTATCTATTTGAACTATAGTTAAATAATATAATAAAGGTTATAGTAGTCCTTACTGAGCTTTAAGGATAGTAGTAACTTAGAGTCTTAAGTTAATACTATAAACTATTTTATACTTTTGTAGAACTGTGTAAATATAAAGAATACTGATAAGTATGGAGGTTCTTTTAATTTTGTATTCTAAGTAACCCACAGATACAAATTGAAATTAAATGAACACAAAGATTATAGACTTCCTTTAGTCATAACCACTATATAAACAAGAACCAGCAGAAGTTAAGAATGTATGTTATACTTAAATAATAGTATTATAAATATAAATAATATTATTATTATTCTTAAACAATGACAATTATAGGTTAATAATTTATAAATACAAATTAAAGAAAAACTGTATAACATTAATAAAAATTACAAGGTAATAATATAGGAAACACTATCCTATTTAAAATAGAAGGGAGTAAATCCTAGCTCATGTTTTGAGCATAAATTATAAATATTTTAGTACTTTAGTAACCTAGGTTTTACTTAGGTTAATTTCTTTTAAAATTATTGACTAACAGGTGCAATTGCATTTATAAAAGAAACAGAGTCTATTAATAACAACATACATCTAAATGTCGGGGTTCAAACCCTTAAAACTAATACATTACTATTACAGACATAATAATCCTTTCTCATATAATTTTGTAATCATCTAAAATAGTCAAATAATCCACTCTCAGTCCTTTAAGGACAAATAGACTAAGATTGAGAAACAACATAATTATTAACTTAAGAGTAAAATAAACCAAACAAGGGTTTTACAAGTCAAACCCTAACCTGCGAATTTCATCAAATAATCAAGATTTACATCACGGCTGTGAGTACCAGCCTTCAAAATTTAATATATAAAAACTTGATAAATACTCAACTGAGTTCAACTTCAGTAATATTCAAAAGGGTATAAACCCTAAATTATACAGAGTACAGCTAACACGGCTAACAACCAAAACAACTTGCAATGAAGCCACCTTTGCAAAATGTACAACCAAAACTGACTGTGAAGCCAAGCTTCGACCAAAAACACTACACTCACAACACGCATCCACCCTATCAAGGGTTTAATTTTTAAACATGCTTATAAATAACCTGTAAATAGTAAAAAACACAATATAACTCGTGGCAAGATGAGAAAGGGTATTCAAACCTTGGATGAGTCCAACGACCACCCCAACTGTAGTTAAGGAGAGAACCCATATTTCAAACCACGGGGCATACTCGAGATTGAGCCACGAGCCACGAATGTCGCAAGGGTTGTCTTCTTATCCCTGTATGAGCTACACTTTAATGAGCACCTGCAGCAAGTGTAAACCGTTGTAAAAAAAATCACCTTACGTGCAAAAAGCTTGAAAGTATTTCTTTATTGAAACTTGCTGTGTATAAAAGAAAGGTTTATGTAATCTTTACCTGTCACTGGGAGTATGGTGAAATGTTCTGCGAGCACTATCACCTATAAACGACACAGTGGAGAACCTATCAACTCTCAAAACCTCACACAGTAGCAAGCTACGAAGAGCCGAGAAGAAAACTGAAGAATCACCAAACTAAACAGACCTTGGGAAGAAGGTTTCACAGGAAGCGAAACACAAACAGCAAGAAGAACAACTCCATGATTGACAGAGAAAGAACTTGCAATCAAAACCACTCATTGGAGGATGGAGGCAGCTTAGAGTCAGGGTATAAGGTGACGGTAACCGGGAGAACGATGGCGGCCATGGGTGACGAGCCCAAGCAACCCTGGAGCAGCGTAAACTGCGGGACAATAATGCATTAGGTTTGGTTTTCAGAGTGTTTTATATTTTCCACACATGGACAGGATTCCTCCACGTAGCCATAAATTTATTCAAACAACGAGGGTCGTGATCCATAGTTCCTGCATGGAGACATTATATTATTGTTTGATTTTTGCAACGTGGGGTAAACTATAACTATAGCCCAATAATTTGGAACCAAACCTCTAATCATTTGCATCATGTATTATATGAACCTAATCACCAGATTATTATCGTGGAGAGTTTACGTTGACCAAGCATTGGTGTGATGTATAACCATAAACATAAACCCAACGTAGAATAAGCCAAAACCCTTGCTACAACAACATATATTGTTTTATAATCAACATTACCATAATGAGTTAAGTGATGGCATAACCATTTTCTAACTTTGTTTTAATAAGATAGAAAGAATATGATATATGTTATGTTTTTAGATTAGGACATAGTTAAGTCTTTAGTATAGTTTTACTAGAGTGCATGATAACTATTACAAGACTATGGCAACTCTAGTAGCAAAGCATTAAGACCCTTGAGTTGTTCCTTGCAAACTTGAACACGATGAAGGTTGGGATTTGAGTGCTTGGTAAGTTAACCATTGATATACCACTCATTTTTTATAGCTTGGGCATAGTAAATCCTTTTTACTTTAGGAATATTCTAAGTCTAACATTTATAGATAGTATCTTATAATAATGCCAAGAAGTTAAGGCTAGATTTGAATACGTGACAATAACAAACTTTTGTAGATTGATGGATCATCCAACAATTCAGTTATGCATAACTAAGAATTATAAATGAATTGATAACTCCCATAGCATTGAAACTATGAAGTAGTACAAATTTAAAGATAAAAGTATTATCACAAAATTATGTCGTATAGTTTATGCGACATTACTTTGTTAATACTTGGGAGTACTTCCAACTTGGCTTTATGTTCATGCAAAGTGTCTAGTGGACAGTAAGATAATTACAGAGATAAAACTGATGATAGGAATAAGGACGATCCTATTACATTTTCAAAAGTAAGTAGAACTCAGAGTTAAAATTGGGAACAAAGTATGGGTATCCTTAAGCTCTTGTAGAAGAGTATAATGGTCATAGTTTCTACACTCAAAAGTTCTTATTGTTTATAAGATAATAGGCTATGAGTACCCTAAAGAAATAATAATTTAAGGGACAATGATTATACAGGCAAGACAAGATATTATTGCAAAAATATTGTCAAGAAAACAATGTTTATGAGTATTACTAACCACTTAGACTAAAGAAGAAATACACATATCTGAGATTCTAGTGATAAAGTTACAATTATGCTGTATTGTCATTACACTTTTTCCAAGCTTGTTTATTTGAACAATTAATGAAAATCAAATTATTTTACCTTGCAGGAGCTGTCTAGTGTTTAGCAGCCTATTGTACTAAGCTTTTCATTTGCAAACAAAATACTGCTGACACTAATAAATCTTTTAAAAATATATACTCGATCGATCATACCTGTAAAAACCAGTAAGAAACAGTATTTGTCTGCGTTAGCATGAATGCTAAGTAAGCCCTGGATTTAAAAGCAGATTCCACCTACTGACATAAAAGAGCTAATCAGTAAACTGAAGCAAATACCACAAAAAAAGATTTTAATCTTTCTACAAAAAATAAACTATTAAGTTATTATAGAAACCAATTACTTAACTGATCTTTAGGAAAACTGTTAGCTGTTAGTAGAACCGCAGGTTATAACATTTATTGTTAACTCAAAAATTTTAAATTTTTGTGAAAATTTGGGGTTGTGACACCCTACCAAATTTGATACCCTTTAGGTCCATTCGGAGTTCCTAGAGTCAAGACAAGTCAATCCAACTTTGCCCCAATTATGCCTTTAATTGGAAATTTTATCTTGGGTCATTACAAATCATCCTTCTCATGGGGAAATTTTTGGTAGAAGCAATGCACAAACCCCAAAACATCCTAACATGAAACACATACCCATGAGGTTATTTTCCTCCCCAACTATGGATAAACAACTGCACCTTATGGGGTCCATGACACACCCTTGTAGTGCACACTAAACCATGCACATGATACTGGAGATGAGAAAAGTGACGATTCTACAAATTTCTATCTTGGAGAATCACATTTTATAGGCACGAGAACTATGTCGACCACCTTTTTAGTGGCTAGGATCATGGTTCTATTGAAGATACAAAAAATCCCAGGCATTTATGAATGTCTCATTTGATTTATAGTATCCAATTGAAACATATGGAATTTCTCCTATTATTTTGAACTAATAATCATATCATTTTATAGGAAAAGACTTTTTCTATGGGCATATAAATGACAAGGCCTTACATATTTTTGGGTTGAGCATTCAGACATAGTGGAATGCCCATAATGCTAATTTGAAAAACAATCTTATTAACTACGTGGTTGACCTACTTGGTGAAACCTTCAATAAAATAAGAGTCAACTTATTGGCCGATTTATATTTGAAATATGTTAGAGATCAGTATAGGGTTCAATTGCAAAAAAACATGAAGTGCAATCAACCTCCAATGATTCTAAAGAGGGAATGTAAGAATCTACTTGATGATTCGAAGGAAAAAGGTTTTGGGAAAAGAAGTAAAGACACCATCTGAACCTAGAAGATATAAGGTATTTTGAATTTAATATGTTGATTTTTCTTTAGCTCTAGATAAGAAATTGTGATATCTAACCTATTTGAAACTTTTTGTAGGCTCCAATACACTTTAAAATAAAACAAGGAAAGACTCAAAAAACACATGCAACCCAAACTTAGCCAAGGTGGTTACATGAAATTAAAAGAATGAATTGTTAGTACTGTAATGTCCCCAACCCTCCGATCGGCGAAGAGGATGCTACCAATTTCTGCTATCTACCTGGGAAACTGGCCCCATGAACATACACATAAAAATTGATATGCTTTGAACTAAAACATGTATACATTATCACTATACAGCGGAAGCAAAACTATACATTCAAGCATTGAGCATGTTCATTGTAATTCATTATCAAATAAAAATGCAGAGATTTAAACACAAGAATACTTATCTTATTAGGAAGCTCATCCCGCAACCAGCTATGTCGCTGCAACATTCCACCCAACCATAGGCCAGTGTGCTCCTTAATCTCTCAGCAACACTGCCACCCCCGAGCTAGGCATGATTCCCCAAGGAATAAGGAACTAAGCAGGCTCACACATAGCTAAAGATATGTCAAGACTCAGTCAAGCCAACACAGTTGGGTTTATCAGACCAAGAGTATACCACCACACATAACCAAGCCAACAAGTTGGGTTTATCAGGTTATCAGGAGATGGAAGCAATGTCTGCTAAGCTAGTGGGATCATTGAAGAGCTAAGGATGCCTACACTAGAACTAGCTTGACTCCTAGGACATCTACACACACCCAACATAGAGAATCATTCCCTTCTCTGCTGCATAGTCCCTCAGGGCATGACTTCCCTTCCAGTGGTATTTAGGGGGTGTAGAGAAGAGAATCAACCCTCTAGATCTGTCTATGAGGCTCCTGCAAACACTAGGTTTTTCAAGCAAACTCCTTTCCACTCCTACACAGTCCAAAGACCAATTGCATACACAACAATATACACCATTTCTGGGTGGAGGAGAACAATTCAGCCACATCATTAATTTCCATGGAGGGTAAGAACAACCCACTAAAAGCAGGCCATATCCCAGGGAGGTTTTGGCCCTAACGTGGCCAAAAATGAATTCATCAACAACACTCAAGAGGATGTGGTCTCTCCTCAAAATCGCTGGGCAACACAAAAATGATTTTTAGCTTGGTAAACATTGGGGAAATGCAACAAAAAATGTTGGGTAAGAACCTAACCACAAGAACATCACAAAAATGAAATTCTCAGACTCCAAAAAATGAATAACGACTGTCCACATGAGGAAGAAATACACAACAATCCAAAATCGTGAATTTCACACTCACGAAACTTCCATCCGTTTGAGAGAGGGCCCAACGTGGATTTCTGAAGATGGGGAAAAACGTCTAGGAGCCCAAATCCTTCTCCGCAATGCTTGGTTTCTATGTCTCCTGATAATATATGATATCGCATTTATAAGTGTAACTTGGACTTGCATATATATGTTTCACTTTTACCATTCACATTGTCACAATAAATAAAGAAATACTTATAGTAGTTGGAATTTGGCTAAATACGCTTCACTTTTAACAGCATTTAAGGATACATAGGCAAATAAGGTAGAGTTTACTCGGCCCCAATATCTTTTTACTCCCCTTATTATCATAGTAGGGCATTAATATTAATAGTAGGGGAATCATGAGGGAAGAACACAACCAACAAAATCGTGCAGGTAAAATAGCTCCTAAGCTTCCTTGTGTGAGCAAAATGAAGAACGTGGGTGTATGGTAGAATGGCATATGTTTTTGGGCATTTTCCTAGCCAAGGAAGTCAAAACACGTTTTTCAAAAATGGGACCTCTGCCCAATTCGAATTTCTTCCCATACTCTTCCCACTCCATGCAATAACTAATTCAACCACATTCTGGCAGAATTTAATGATTGGGGAAAAAGACAAAATGGGTAGTTGAGAGTTTGATGGGATCTCCCTTTGACATTTGGCTTCTCCCCACTGGCCCCAAAGGTTAAATAATTCCCCATCCTTATCCTTAGGAAAATCATGCCCCCATCTCTTTTAATGTTGCATAGACATAGCTGGTTATGGGTATCTAATTAAAATGCATATTTACATGATGCCAAATTATAATGTGCCGGATCGCACAATATACCATCGGAAATGATTTTAATCACCAAAACATAAAACATTAAATTGATGGTGGGGATTTTTTCCTTTAGCTCCACACCACTATTAATTACAATATATACATCATATACATTTTAATGCAAACGGGGTCAAAACTAGGGTGTTACAAGTACTAAATGATTTAACCATTTTTTTTGTTAATAAATTCTCGTCACTCGAGGCCAGTGCATTTCCACCATTGGCTAAGAGGTCGCAAACTAGGGGCATCTAAGCCATCAAAATAAACTGGGGATCGCAGCCGACCTAGGCCACACCAAGCCTTAACATGGTTGGATTTTTCGTGTCTCCTCCCAACTAGCTCACCCCTAAGGGGTTTGAACCCGGGTCTCCTTGCTAACGATACCCACTCCTTAACCGAATGAGCTAGTGAGATTTTACCAATGATTTAACCATATTATTCATATCATCATAAAACTTTTATTTTATTGTAGACAATAAGGAAAATTCATGATCTTATGCAATGTAGGAGGGTAAGTTTAGAATTGTGACTACCGAAGAAGACTTGAATATCAGGTTCAAACTTTACTTTTAAGCAGTAGTGGAACATTAACAAAGCATGGGAAAACACAATCAACCACTTTGAAAGACATGAAAAATAAAATCAAGTGATTTTAGTTATTGGATACTTGTAAAATCTATTAACAATTGATTTCAGCCATAAATTAATGTGTCATTTTGTTTTAAGCATGAGAGCAACACCACTGAATTTTGACATCTTTGGAACAAAAACTGCATGATTCTTGTGTGCATCCCCATGATGGTATGTGTGTCTTTAAAATCAAATGTATAGATTGATTATTATTGATATTTAATTAAAGATAGTGTATGTATAACTTTTGTTTTTGCAATGGAACACGTAGATGAGGATGCTCATAGAGCAATGGAGCAAAAGATAGCCCAACCAATGGTATCAACTTCTCCTCTAGGTAAAATCATTGTAATGATATGTGTAATAATGAGGCACTTTTATGATTAATAACTAACCATATAAATTTAACCCATTTTGTTATTACAGTGGGTTCCCCTTCATAGTAGCATGCATGCCATGAGTACTCCACTAGAAGTACAACACATGAGGGGATTCGTATTTGGTCAGTACTAGAAGAGTATCCAACTCACGATGTGGAACAACTAGTTAAGGGTAAGCCAATCATCAAATATTTGCACAATAAAAAAACATAAAACTAAGTGATGATATATATCATGAGACACGTATTGTATAATTGAAATACTTTTTATTGATAAAAATTATAACTAGCAATTGCCCCAAGAAGGTGCAATAATAGACTGATAAATTTGAGGGTTGGAAGGCAAAGAAGGCTGAAAAGGAGAAATAAAATCAAGTTGGTGTAGAACTGGTGTACTTGTGTTTATCAACATTTCAAGGAATGTATTTGTAGCTTTATTTGGGTGAATGAAGAGAGAACAAGGGCTTCCATCATATTACATACAACATCTATTGCACTCCCAAAGACTAATCTCTTTGTAGCTTTATTTGGATGAATATGAAGAGAAACAAGGGATTCCATAATATCACTTACAACATCTATTGCACTTCCTCCACTTCCAAAGACTAGGGATGATGGGAATTAATAGAAACCATGAGATGACCATAAAGATCATGGTTTATAGAGGCTCCAAACAAGGATTTTCATAAAACCAATGGATTAGATTAATTTTGTCCATAATATGCACATGCCACAAACAAGACCATAATGTTGTGTCTGCACTAGAAAGGTAAGATGGTTGCATAAAACCAACCAATGAAATTGAATTTTGTCCATAATCTTCATAACCCACAAATAGGACTAGTGTTGTGTCTGTATTAAGATGGTAAGATGGCATGCCATGAATGCCTAATAAAAATTTTGAAAAAATTGCAAATGAGATAGAAGTGTTTTCATGTTCTTTCGAGATTGGAGGGAGAGTAATTAGAAGGCGCTCAACAGACATCTAGCCAAACTTCAAGGCTTAGCATACTCTCATTTGTGCAAGCACATATAACCAACATGTCATGCTTGTTCATTCACCAATGTATTAATTACATCTTTTTATTTTGTGATATATAGTGATCCCTCATTAATAGAACATGACCCATAAAATCCTTAGACTCGAGAAATCTATCCATGGTCATCTCATAAATGACCAACAAGTGAATTGGGGGTATTGCCACACTCTTATCCAACCTGCATTAGATAGCCCCCTGGTCTTGCCCAAGATGCATTTGGATTTGGTACACTAAAGAATGGTAATGATAGTTGTTATGTTGCATCTCCCAAGGACCATGTCATAACACAAATACACTAAGTCATTAGTTAAATATTACAATATATGTAGCACGGATATACAGATTATAAACATTCCTTTTAGTACCAAGGTTGTCTCACTATCATAATCATAACTAACTATAATTTCTTACATTATTGTTAAGTATATAACCAATCTCCACTTCTTAATTGCTTCAACTATTGACATCTTTTGATATTACAAGATGCTTTTGATCATCATTATAGTAAATGTGCTCTTCTCCATTTTAGGAGTATTACAATGGAATATAACTGATTTATAATACTTACAAGAATATTTTTTACTAATATATAACACATGGGAATATATATCTACCAAAGTCATCCATGATTGTAAGTAGTTCCCACGTAGTTCCTCCCATGTGAAATGACACTTTTGTAAAAGGGAGACAACCCAAGAGGAGGAAAACATGGAGATTTTAACCTACGTGGGGTGTATGAAATGCTTAGCAATAGTTTTTAACCCTTAAGATCAAATTAAATTGAGTCCACACGGCACATAAGAACCTAAAAATGTACATGACATATATTATTACTGAAAGTTGTGATTGAGTAATAAAGTGGACGTGCTCTAACCATGACAAAGTGCACACAAGATCCTTATGGAGAGTCCTATCTAAAAATTCATTCCATGATCTATTAAGATGGATATTTGAGAGAACTGTATCACTTATATTAGTAAATGCAAACATGTCAATTCCAATGAATTTCCCAATTGCATACTTTAAAGTTACAATATGAATATATCAGGATATCCTTTAATTTTGTTAGGAAACTTCTAAGCTTGAAATTAGGAAAAACATTGATGACAAAAATAAATAGTAACTAATTTTGAATGTCCGTGTGGCTAAGTACTCTAGAGCCAAATAAATTAAAATCCTTACACAAACTACTGATTTTTTTGTCAAAGTTATGAATAAAATATCTTCAACTAAAAAAAATCCCTTATTTGTACATACTTCACACAAGCATTTTCTTGGAAGAGTAACAAGAAAATAAATCAAACATAAAAAATGATAGTGCGCTTTTGGAATATTAGATAACTTAAAAGAAAGATCCTAAAGTTCTCATGTCAATTATCTATTAGACAAACTGCAAATGCATTGATACTGTTGTCTTTTTCATCCAACTTATAGACTCTGTAGCAATTTATTTCTGCATTGCTAACAAAAAATACTTTAGAAAGAAAAGCATTGATACTATTGTCTTTCTCATCTAAGCTACTAGAAGCGTAGAAAATTCTTTCTGCCTAGCTAACAAACAATACATTGGAAATAAAAGAAGATTCACACCCGAAGAATTAAAGTAGAGAAATGACCAAAATATTTCGAGACATAGAAATTCCTTCTATATATAAGTAGATTGCTATTGTGTGTTGCAATGTGCAATTCACATAGTTGTAGTAGCACACATTGGAAACAAGTAAGAAAAAAATGCAATGGAAAATCTTATAAGTGGACCATATATAATTACTTATCTGGATTTTCCCTCATATGTGGTCTTCCTACTCTTTATGGGTTTGACTCTTAACATCTTATCTTTGAAGTGCGTCCTCCCTATCACCTTGTTGGCGTGTGTCCTCTCCCAGTTATGGTTTAATGTTTCTTGGGATTCCAATGAGTGTATTATTAACTCTATGGTTCCCACTTTAGGATCATCCTCCCTAAATATTCCAATGAGTGTAGTATCAACTCTATGGTTCCCCACTTTAGGAGCATCCTCCCCAATTTTCTGCTTCTGGAACTGGCCTATAATTCCTCACTTTAGGAGAATCAACTAATAGAAATGCTTTGTGATAGCTAACACAAAATTCTATCAAGAATGACATTCTTAAGGTTCATTCACCAATATTGTTAGTTGAATTTGAACTAAATATCTTTATTTTTACAAATTCGAATTTATATTGTTCCAACTAGAGGGAAATAAAATTAAACTTGAATAACAAGAAGAAAAATGAAATTACAGTACCAAGGCCTTTCTCTATTAATTATGCCTCCATTTGTACTTGAAAAAAAACCTATCTAACCCATCCAATTGATGGAGGTTGTTCCTTAACTTTATAATTTTCTGCATGTTATTTTGTAAGACTTCTAATTCTCAAACTATGTTAACCCATGCAATTGATGGAGGTTGTTCCTTAACTTCGTAATTTTCTACATGCTATTTTGTGGGACTTCTAATTATTAAACTATGCTATCTCGTTAAACTATATTTACGGTAGAAAACTTGGTAAGGCCTATGTTATTTCTTCTTTTCTTAACTTTATGTTTCTTCCTAACTTTTAACTTCGTGGTAGTGTTTGTAGTCTTTATATTTATATATAAAGTTATACACTAGAGTAAACATAAACATATACAACAAAATGCAGTTGTATGTCTATATAGAGAAGAGAGGTCCTCTCGTAAGATCATCCATCACTTCAATCTTGATGTCAATGGATTTTTTCTTACATAGCGGGATATTGAAAATTCTGATTTGAAATTTTTAAGAATTGCATATTATTCATATACCTATATTGATATGTGTTAATATCTTATATTTAGGTGTTTAGATATTATCTTATATTTTGGACTTCCTTCAACGGATTAACAAGATTGACTCAAGTGCAACAAGTGTACAGTGGAGATTCATTTCATGGTCCTCGTATCTTTTTATGCTTAAATGCATCTTTAATTCAGATTTAAAATAAGCTTCAATTAAAAATGCACTATTTAATTATTTATAAATCTATAAGGCCTATGTTATTTCTTCTTTTCTTAACTTTATGTATCTTCCTAACTTTTAACTTCCGGGTAGTGTTTGTAGTCTTTATATTTATATACAAAGTTATACACTAGAGTAAACATAAACATATACAACAAAATATAGTTGTCTGTCTATATAGAGAAGATAGGTCCTCTTGTAAGGTTTAGCTTCTTGGCTATGTTTATATATTATATGCATATATATGCAATTATACAATAAAGTAAAACTAACAAAGAAGGAAGTTGCTTTATATAGAGAAGGGAGTTTCTTGTAAATTTTAGTGTTTTAAATATCTAATTAAAAAAAAATTAAGTCAAAGTAAACAAAATGCTTATAACATGTAATGTTAATGAACAACTTTAATATCATAACTTCCACTCAAAGTCCTTAGAATCTAAAGTTTAAGTGAGAAGGAAAACACATTTGGTGTTGGGCTTGAAGATACATAACACAACATGGAGCACGTTGTTTCAAAATGCCATTTGGAAAGGAAAAAAACGTCATAGAATTGAATATGCATGTCACAACGTATTTCATTTCCAAAATAATTATAAATATATGTACTTGTTAAATCAAAGGTGGTTAATTATTTTATGTTTTGTATTTTTTAGTCATTTTCACCATATCCTCAGCTTCTAAAAACAACTTAGACCTTCTTAAGCTCAATTTACGCATTGCAATCCCTCACTAACTTTCCTACCTTTGAACATTGGATTTTGGAAATCCAACAGCTATATATTTACAATTTCAACTTTCAACATGAATAAACATTTCACCACTTAAATAATTCTAAATGTGAGTTCTAAAGCTAAATGTGAATGACAAAGTAAACATTTCACCACTTAAATAAATCTAAATGTGAATATCAAATCAAAATGTGAATGATGAAGTTATTTGTAGGACAAACTTACAAAGTCTCAACATGGTGGGCTTGAAGGCACATAAAACAACACGACTAACATACAACAAAACTAACATAAGACACTATTGACACGCATTGTGAATACTATTGTATCCTTAAATCATGATTTGTATTCCCAAGTGGAATCCAAATAATTATCTTACACCCTGAGCTGATTTTTCTTAAAGAATCTACCTACATGGGCAATGGATGTGCAATATCATAGCATTGAGGAATATTCCCATGTTCACCACCATGAATAGTAGATCTATTAGCAACAACACAAACATAAATTTCAAATATAAATACATTAATAGAGCAATCTTCCTAAATAAACAAATCATCTCAAACTCCATAGGCTCCACCTCAACTGAGATGAGATCCAAGCAACCACCACGATCCTAGTTCACCCTTAGTTTATTTCTTATTGTGTTGAAACAAGCTAGTCCTATCTCATTCACTTCTTTCTCTTATCCTTCCAAAACCAATTTACTCAACTTAAAAATGGTGCAAGGATAAACCCATATAACACAACAAATCCAAGTGAGGTCAAGTACTTGTTTAATTTCCTACCAATTTCTTTGTCTAGAGGTCAAATTACAGATCTAGTTTGATTTACCAATTTCCTCATTTACATTGTTCCTTAGGATATATCTAGGCTCATTAATATGTTTCTATACACTCTACAAAAAGGTTCAACTCAACCAGTGAGAGCGTTGGCTTATTGGAAGTGAGACGACATTGCCTTATCATTCGACTCATTGGAATAGAGGGTTGCCCCTACCTGTATGTACATTGTCTCATTGGAATAGAGGGTTGGCATTACTTGTATGTGAGGTTGAATGATAAAGCTATAGAATTCATAGGTGAGAGCTCATATCAAGTGAGTTGATCTCTAAACTATTACATTACTTTATTAAAACATCTTTAAATTATTACATTAAAACATTTTTAAGAACAGGGACAATTAACTTTGTTGCAAATTTATGTTTTTAATTTTTTAAATATATATATATATATATATAAAATGTGAAATATTAACATTATATATAAATTTATATTATTTTGTTAATATTCATTCTAATTGTTTAATAATAAAATATATTATTAAATAACTTATATTTAACTTTATTATCTCACCAAAGCTTGAAACACAATGCTTAAACCCATTAGGATTTGTTATTAGTTTTAATGGTTTGTATTATGGCATAATGATAGAAATAATGGATCTAATTAATACAATTCCATTAGAGTACTTAAATGTTTCATTATTTGGTTGTTTAGAGTTTTGGTGAGTAATTGTTTTCAATAAATATGAAATTTATATTTATAAATTAGATTTTCTTGAATTTGTGCTTACAAAATATATCTTTTCCAACAAAATCATCTACAACTACTTTCACCCACCCTCACTTCTAAATTATGTTTAATAATTTCCAAAATATAGATTATAATAATAATATATTATGGTTTCTAAAAAATTAATTATAATAATAGAATTAAAAAATATATAAATTATAACATTAATATATCATAATTTCCAAAATATTAACTATAATTATAAAAATTAAAAGATCATGATACTTCATGTATAATGATGATTATGTCATAAATATATATTAATGTTTTAATAATTCAATAAATATGTAATATTTTTTTAGATAAATATATTAAGGTTTCAATTTTAAAATTCATCGTAATGTACTATAATAACAATATATATTAAAAATTTTCAAAATGTATGTAATATTTTTTTTAAATAAATATATTTACACCGTAAGGCGTTTTTCTCCGAACATGTTCGGAAAAACACTGTTCCTTTCGTCGTCTATTCGGCCAACCGTGCTCCTCTGCGTGTCCTCTTCGCGATTCGGTGGTTCTCTGCGTGTCCTCTTCGTGATCCGGTGGTCCTGGCACTTAACCCCCATCCCTACGTGTCTGCTTCATGATCCGCTGGTCCTCTGTGTGTTTTCAAGTTGAGTCTATGTAAAACCTTTGGAGGTAAAGGTTTTCGGTCGTTGCCCTACTCTGTCCTCCCATTTCGCCTGCAAGTTTCAGTGTTGGCGTCTTTTCCACCTCTTTGCTGAGCATTGTTCATGGGCTTTGCCGTGACTGTTGAGTTTGTCAGAACCATAGTTGTCCGGCGATTCTGGAGTGCCGTGGGCGATATCTGGAGAGCCCGTCCTGTGAAAGAGCCCGTCCAAAACGTGAAGTGTTTTTTTCTCGGTTTGGCATTTATTCTGAATTTATTAGATAGCTTTATATTCATGGAGGAGGTGGGAACATCTTGTCATGGTGACCGCCCCTCCCTGCTGCAAGCCCGCTTGGGTTGTTTCTGCTAGTGAAGGAGATGGATTGGATAACTGGGTTCGTCACGGTATGTTCAGATACACAATGTAAAGATTTTTTGGACAGTGTTATCTTGCACAGGAATTTTTACTGAACCTGTAAGCGGGTTAGCACGGCTTGGGAGCAAATCCATAAGCCTATGTCCTTGGAGCTTGGGTTCAAGGTGAATTGCAGTAGTTGTTGCTTTCATTGGAAAGCAGTTTGAAATCCGTAGCCCGTGATCGTAGTCTTCCTCATCCTTTCGGCATTGTGTTTTATTTAAAGTATTTGGAGCTACAGAAGCAGTCGGGTGAGCCTTCCATACGGTAGAGAAGGGATTTCTTTTTACTAGCGTTGAATGTGGAGAAGCATTTCAGGTATTTTTACCGGTTTTCTTTTAGGGGCTAAATAAAATATTCTTGTTCTTTGGATAATGATTAGGGTTTTGTTGTTTTTTGCCGGGTCAAGGTTCGATGAGGAGGTATCTGGCATATGGTGGGGAAGGATTTCTTTACTGGCATTGAGTGTGGAAAAGCATTCCAGGTAATTTAACTATATTTCATTTGCCCAAAGAAAATTATACTCTTGCTTTAAATCATGATTAGTCTTTTGTTGCTTTTATAGGGGTTACGAGTTTGATGAGGGCGACTTCTCTATTGATAACCCCAAAATCTAGCCCAATGCATAGCTTTTGCCCTTGTATTACATAGCTTTCCTATTATTTTTTCAGATTTTGAATTGGGTGGAGCCATGGTCTTTCCTTATTCCAGTCTGGGTATGTTCTGACCACCCTATAATGGTATTTTTGACCACATTACACTACATTAATTGCTTGCGTGCTAGCACTTGGCCTTAGATCATGCCAATTTAAGGTCTAAGTACTTACATTGTATAAACCATACTATATTTTGCAGGAAACATTGCACTTCTCGGTTTTGATCTCGTTATATATGAATAACACTACATTAAACATAGTCCCTGAACAATATTAAAGTGTTTTTAGGTTTCAGTTTGTAATATATTCGAAAGGGTTTTAATACAACTCCATTGCAGAAATTTTTGAACTTTTGTTGATAAATTAACAACGAGATGTTGAAGTTTTTCATTTCTTTTCAACCTGTGTAGATCCATCTTAACCAAGCTGCAAACCTCTACAGGTGCTTAAAACATCAAGGGTGATGATTTTCTTTTTCATCCCCAGTTATACATTAAATTAAAATGATGCATCCAAAGTTGCTAAAGAGAGCCAAAATATCTTAGATTGTTTTTTTCCCTTTGTCCTTGTATATAGTGTTGTAGTATCGAATAGCTGTCCTTGTATATACTCTTTCCCATGAGGGTCCTTTATGTTTCTAGATCGTGTTTTGCGATTGCTCTACACTCCTTGTTTGTGGAAAAACATCGTATTGGAATCCCTTTTGTGAATCAAGTAGCTTTGCTCTTTTACTTCCATTTAGCCTCTTCCCAAGCCATTAATTAGATTCTTTCTTCTCTAATTTTTATACTTATTCCATTTTCATTAGAGGGCCATGCGATTCCACCCAAAAATTCCATTAAGGTCTCAATCTTCAATTTTTTTTGAGAGAGGACAAAATTTGAGTTTTGGAACTTTCTTTTTGTCTAGACCTTAGCTTGTTGCTTGATCCTTGCAAGATTATTTGCAAATTGCTTCACGACATCGTGTTTTGTTGTTGCTTGGAATTGTATCCAATTTAGGCAAACAAGTTCTTGAAAACCTTCATCATTTTCCCAAAGAGATTATATTGGGAGTAGGGTGGTTTGGAGCCTCGATCCTTTATTTCCAATAGAATTGGAAGGTGATCCATGTCGCTTCATTTTGAAATAGAGGCTTTGAACTTGTCCAGATTAAGAAGGAAAGGATCTTTCAATACTCATGTATCTAGTCTTCTTGTCATTAAGTCATCCCCTTTATTATTGTTTTGTTAGGTTGGCTCCATTTTCAGTAGTGATGTCCACCATGTTGTGGTCCTCATTGAAAGCTGTGAAGAAATTTGGCAATGGATCTTTCCTAGCTTTTTTCCTCCAAATTTTTGAGGGGGAAAAAGTATAGTTGAGAACCCCTCTTATGATGTGTTGATTCGACCTTAATATATCCACCATATCCTCAGAATTTTAGAACTCTTTCTTTCCTTCTATGGTTCTGTAGATATTGAAAATATTAATGCATCTATCTAGTTTGTTGGACAAAAGAGTTACTTGTAAAGTTGAGTTATCAAAAGAGGTTATTTTTTTATTTTCTTAATGAAGCTTGTGTTCCATCTTGTGCATATTGCTTCCAAGTTCCACCTTAGTTGGTAGCACAAAAATACCAAGTGAAAAGGTTATCTTTAAAAAATTTAATGCATGGTAAGTCATTAAGTATAATTTTCTTAAGCAATACTTTTTTTTGTCTTTAATTTAGATATTGGTATCGTTAGTGAACATTATCTTTTGGAGGGTTCACTCGTCCCTTGGATATTGTAGGAGATTAAAATCATTTTGAACCTTGCTTGGGGGTTTTTAATGCTTTAAGAAACTCTTCAATAGTCAATTGTCAACCATCATGTACTTCCCTTATTGAATGTTCTCATGCTTCTATGATTACTTTTTTCCTTGTGTATTTTTTATAATTTTTGTCAATACTAGAGCCAACCCCATAGTGCGTTGTTGATGAATGTTGTTGAACATATTGTCATGGCGACTGCCCCTCCCTGCCACATAAATGGTGTTTACTAGTCACATTTAGTTTGCGTGGGTTTGCATAGAGAAGTTGCATTTTTTCTAGTTGCAGGAATTCTGATTCAAAGAGCCAAAGAAGAGGAAAAAAACACGGGTACTTTGTTTTTCCACTGCTCCTGGATTTCATTATGTGCAATTTCATTTCTATTGCAAATTTGTTGTTAGTGTCAATCTTGTAGGCTTGTCTGGGTGTTGTCATATCTTTTGCCCTCTGCAAGCCGTTCATCAATTTCCGCAAAACTGCCATTAAAAGAATCGGGCACCGCAACTGGCCCAGCCACTAAACCGCCATTCTCATATAGCTTAGAATAATTCAAAACCCTTGAATCAATAGTAGGGTTTCACGATGTGTTTTGGTAAATTATATATGTTGTTAATTGGGTCCATCTGTTGGAAAACCTACCTGCTTATAAGAACTGGATGAACTAATATGTTATTTTTAATATAGATTTAATTGCGAAATCCAAAACTTTCATTGATTTTCCCCTGTTTGTCCAGGATTGAGTTTGTTTATTTATGTGGCACTACATTATTTTTACCCCTGGCTCATTCTTGCTGAAGTTGAATTGTGGTGGCCAAAATTTAGAATTCAGAGGACTTACTCTGTGGGGAAGTAGGAAGAGAACTCTGTTTAGGTGCAGGAGAGGGCTTTGGCTTTGGATTTGGAACTGTAGTTGGAGCAGAAGATCCTGAATCTGATCCAAGCTTTGGCACAGTCACTGCCAGAAGAACAACCATTAAAAGCATCACCATCAACATCACTGAAACAAACTGAAACCAAATTAATTTCATCCTATAAAACAATAATACGTGGGAGAAGCTGGTTGTCTCCAGCATTTCCACCTTGAAGTCTAGCTAAAATTCCAACCATTGGGCCATTGTTGTAGGTTGCAGGTTCTGTTTGCTCATATTTGTCTCTTGCATCTGCAAAGTTATCATTGTGATCGGGTCCTCCAACAATAGCACCAACTAAAATATTCAGATCATTTCCTTGGTGGTTGAACCATGTGGCATATCCTCCTTTGCAACTCACAAATGATGAATCCTGTTTGTATGATGCAATGGAGGAAGCTCTATGATGGACCTGGCGAGGATAGTTTGGACTATATCCCACCATGTAGCTTGTAGCTCTTGGATTGTCATCGAGTATATAATCAACCTACAAGAACGTCGTTTTAGCCAAAGGACTGAATAGGAATTAAGGCTTTTCAGATCTTGGAATCATTAATCTATCTTCTTGATAAGGAGGTTTTTATCCCATCATGGGATTTACAATTATTATACCTGCGACTTAGCTAACACCAACAGTTGAGATGGATCTACTTCTCCACTGGGGCATTGCAGTTGCTTGCCAGCAGAAGACAAATAATCAGAGTAGATTGTGAGAAGGAATGAGGCACTCGTCACAAAATGCATGGTGTTGATACCTGGCAGCTGTGGGGTAGGATGGAAGCATGGAGAGAGCAAGGTGGGAAGGATTACATTGGGTGTAGGTTTCATCTTGTTGCAGAACTTGGTGGTGTAGCATGAGTAAGTAATGAAATTGTTTTCTCAGACACTCGTATTAATGCTCACAAGGGTGGAGAGTTTCTAATTGACACATCAAAAGTGACAATTTCAGAATATCCAATGCCAAGTCCTCATAGCAGTGGTGATTTTGCATTCAATTTTGGTCTGCAACTATTAGGAGGATTTGTAATTAACTGTCATGTATAGGGTGAAGGTAAGAGCAGCAAGCCTATGGTGCAATTGGCTATGAGGCATATAACTTGTGTAGAGGAGGCTACATTTTTCATGTCACTATCTGCAACTGTGGATTTAAGCATCGAATCCTGCAAGATCTTCAGTAGGAAGCTGAGGAGGCGTATTCAAAATTGAAAAGAAAATACCTATTCACAACCTACTTCAACAATTCCCTCTACTTTTGTTGTATTTCAGATATTGAATCTTTTCTTTGAACAGAACATCATATTATAAGGTGGTCTTGGATCATGTATCCAGATAGTGACTTGGTTTCCATGGTCTGTCTATATACTAGCAATTTTGTAAGTTGTTGCTAAACTCTTATTGGCAGTATCCATTTTTAGGGTGACCTTGTTTCCATTGATGGTTGATCTTGATATTCACATGTACAATGCGTTTTCTTTGAAGAATTTTTTGTTTTGAAATTAAACAGGTAAAGAAAAATGTTGGTTTATGCTTTTTCTTGTTTTAATATTTGTTTGTCTAATTATTTAAAGGGTATTTCAAGTTTCTATACATCGACAATGACTTCTGAATTTCCAAATTATCTTACGTTCATAGAATAGGCCTTAGTTCTCTTAATACACTTTTATGTGCATAATTTACTCCGTGTCAATTTGTTTCGGCATTCTTGAATATAAATATTTTTGTTAATTATCTTGTCCAAGAATGGATGTGGGTGTCTCATTAACGGAGGAAGCTTGTTGTTCAAGTTATGGGAAGAACTTTGTCTGAGTTTATGTATCTTCTGGCTCTGTTCCTTGCAGATCTAAGTTTTGAACTATTTATGGTCCACGAATACTCTTCTGCAACCCGAGTTCTTCGCACAAGATAGGCCCCAGTAAGTAAAACCCTCAGTGAAGAATGAGTTTTGAGTTTCTTGAATGTCTTGTATGCATGTGTTCTTATATGCATGTGTTCTAAGTGGAGTTAAAACAACAGGGTATATTCTACGAAAATGCGCTTCCTTTTTCTCCTCCTTGAGTTAAGATGACACGACATTTTCATGTGGAATCTAGGGAATTCATGCCTATGTTCTAGTAAATCCTAATAGCAATAAAGGCACAGGGAAATCGACAACCAATGAGTTGCCATAGTTGGGGAATCCAATGCATTCTACAACACAAGAGGTAGACTCCATCTCTTTTGCAACAACAAAAAATAACAAAAAGCGAAGCCAAATACGTGTTTCCGCCCAAAACTTAGAAAGTGTAGTTGGAAATATAGATAATTTGGGAAAAGTTTAGCCTAACGATGAACTAACACTGTGTGGGTTTCTAGCTATACTTCCTTGTTTGCATGTAAAATAGATATCAAATATCCCAGACACTATTTTCTTATAGCTCCATCACGTGTCCAGAGTTTATTTCCTCATTAATTCTAAGGTCCTCGGATTACTCGCTTGTTATGAGTGATGTTACCTTGTGTGTTGAGGAGGGCTCTCAAATGGTTGTGTTGCTATGTTGGTTTGTTGGGATTAAAAAAATTTGCAAACGAAGTAATTGTAACATCTCTTTGGTAATTGTAATTCCCCACTTTGGTAATGGGAAAAAAAAGTAAAATGATTTGAGTTCCTATTGCTAGCTAGCATCAAGTTGGTGATTTGACTCATTGGGCACTTGTGAGTTGGCCATTGAATTATCACTAAGCAAACCAATTCTATATTTTGTGTGCCCAATGAGTGAGCAATATTTTAATATTATCCTTATGGGCGGGATTCCACCACCATCATCATTAGAAGAAGAAAAACGTTTTGAGCTCCATTTTTCTGGGAGACTCTACAAGGGCACACCCTCATAAAAACACATAATTTTTATTTACTAGGGGAATTGAAAATTGGGCCAGGGCTAGTACTGATGAGACATGGGGTTGATTCCCATCCACTACCACTATACCTCTAGGTGCATCCACACAGCCCCCCATCATGGAGCACGGGCTAGCCAAGGTTTGAACCCATGATGTTGCAAGGAGTGCCCTAACAGTACACTCTGTTGCCACTTGGTCTATACCCCTGGTGGCCATAAATGCACATAATTAAAAACCACAGAAAACATACAATTTTTCTTTGAAGCAAGGATGGGGACTCACCACCCTCACCTTGCCTTTTCTTCTCTATATAGTTCTACCAAATTCTAGATTTTGTTGTTTCTCACCTACAACATAATAGTTTTTGTATATTATATTGAGGAGGTTGAAGTTGGAATTTTGTGAACAAGCTTTAAAATACAGAAAAATGTGGACAACAGAGGTTTTCTACCATATTCCAAATGCTTCAGGTCCAGCAAGCATTCTTTTAGTGAGAACTTGGAAAAGGATAAACCTTTTCTCGTTCCTTTAGCTGGAAAAGTTAAAACAACAGCTAGATTTGAACTATGTGTTGGTTGTCTTCACATTCCTGTAGATGATGTTGATAGTTCCCTGTGGCACAGATGTAGAGGACCAGTCGGACGCTTATTGAGCATGGCTAGTGGTTTGAGCTTTGTTCCATTTCTTTTTTTTGGGTTATTTTTTGTTACAACAATTTTGACTCTTTTCTTTTTAAATGATGATGGATTATTATATTTCATTTTGATTTAAAATGAGAAATACAATGATTCTCCTATTTTGAATACCAATTTTCAAATTGTGTAAGTGCTAATTGGATCATGAATATTGTTACAGTTTCAATTGTATAATTGTGTGATCAATTATGCATAAAACGTTCTGTTATGTTTTAAATTTAGGATTTGTTGTGTTTTAGCTTTTTTTGTATATTTGATATTTTGGGCAAACCCCCTATGCTGGGGATCCTAACATCCCCTGAAATTTGGGGGATCTCTCCACATGTCCCATTGATGCATCCCCATGTCCTCATGTCTCTACATCCCTTAAACTTGGTGGAACAATGGTTACATGAGATGATTTCATTAAAACTTAAATCTTAATATTAACTGGCTTAAATTCCTATAAATTTCTTGATAGTATCATGAACTGAAATATTTCTTTTACCTTGCAGATCTTGTTCTAAAAGGCAAAGTTTTTGTGTATGACCTAGAAAATCAGCGGATAGGCTGGACCAACTTTGATTGTGAGTTTCTATTTATGGATCTATTTTGAGTATATGAAATCATTTTCCTCGTAACATCTGTATGTTTTCCAAATTAGTCTCATATCTATAGTCTCAGAGACCTATTCTTGATGCTTAGTCAATAATGTGAATGCAGTATTGAATTTATATTGTAGTGCTTGAGCTCTGTTCATTTTCCTTGCTAAATAAAGCTTGCACATAAGAACTAGTCTATATATATGCTTACATTATGGTTGTGTTTTAATTCGCCCAAATTGCAATCATTCAGGCATCTACAGTTCTGTTCCTAGGTTTACATGTTACATGGCTATATCTGCACTGTTTATAATGCCATAAGTCAATAGGAAAATCATAGTGTTTTAGACTATTTGACTCTGCATGTTGTTTCCTTGCTTTGTTTATAGTGGCTCTAGTCGAGGATCAAATGCATTTAAGATTTAATTGTGATTGAATTTCCTTGGAAAACTTCAGGCTCCACAACTGTTAATGTCTCAACAACTTCTGGTGAAGGCAAGTCCATTGACTCTGCAAAGCTTAATAGCAATGGAAGCGCACCATCCAGAACACTGAAAGAGCTTGACATAAATTTGTGTTATTGTTTCTTGTTCTTGTTGTCTTCTATATTGTAATTCTTTATAGCAACAAATGAGAAAATTCTCATTCTTTATAGCTCATCTTAGCAAATGGCAATATGATAACTTCATTGTATTTTGTATATCATGGGCATGGAATTGTAGATAATACAAAATTTAACTGATCATTCATAAGGTTTAGCATGCCCCATTGGATTGGTGATTAGAGATGATGTTACATGGATTTTCTCTTTTTCTGCAATATCTATTCAGTGGAAGAAGAGAATTACAACAGCTCTTGTCATATCTTACCGTATTGGTCTCTTTTTGGGGAAATTGGGACTTATATGAATGAGGATAATGTTCACCAATGTGTAAATCAATATAATAAAAATGTGAAAGAGGAGTTTTATACTCACATCCTTGGAAAGTTTTATATTATCGTTTTGGTGCATTATGTTCTGATCATGAATTTTTAATCATGGAGAATTTTTAATTTTAGGAAACTGAAAAGCATATTCCAAGTAAGCTTTTGATAAGAAATGTTAGTAAAAAAATTCATAATATGGTCCCCTTGGCATCAATTGGGGAAAGCTATACTCAGAACAAAAATGTTAGAGTGTGAAGAAGTGCTTTGGGGAAATTTGTTTCTGTTAAATTTCCTTATTACATTTAAATTCCCTTATTAGATTTAAAGGAACTTTGAATGAATAGATGCAAACATAAAATTAACAAATTATATATATATATGTGTGTGTGTGTGTGTGGGTTGTTAGGTTGCAGTTTTGACAATTTAACCTAGCTAAGATATTAAGTGAGGTCCACAATATTCATAGAGGTAACTTGTGAGACTTGATTTTGTGGCCTACTGATTACAATTCTCATTACCAAATACTTTACCCAACCCATTGGATGTAAGAAATTCAAAAATATGTGAAGCTACTTTTTTCGACCCAACCGACAGGATCTAACAAATTCAATAATATGTGAAGCAACTTCTTCTGGCAACAAAAATGTTAATTATGATGATGATGACCAGCTCAATGCGAGTTCTTATTACAACACATAAAATCCGCAAAATGATAACGTTAGAATATACAATTAGAAAGAGCTGCAATTCGTGGAGAAGTTTCTACAAAGATAAAGCGAATGAAATTGCTTTTGACAGTCCATGGCTCTAGCTTTATAGGTAAGGCAAGGCTACTCTGTATTTTTGATTGCTTCGAAGAAATAGACTTTCATTAATACTGTTGCTTGGTCTGCACATATTTGGTCTTTGGTCATCCTCTTTCGGATTTGTGGTATACAATTGTCACTGTGACAAGTGGTTAATCTGGAAATATAAATTCTAGAAAAGCTTTCCTACATCCACTGCAGAACGTTACCTTTTGCAATAGTTCCACTGCATTTAGAAATGGGGAAAATAGGAATAACTGCCCTGCTACTTCCTTGATAGAGATTATTATAAATGGATCCCTTCCCAAATTGGACAATATTGGTTGTTGGTTCATCTCTATGCAAGGAAATTGAGTGGATTGGAAGCATGGATATGCAGAAGATAGAATCCTTGTTACGCCATAGGCGTTTTTCTATATGAAGTTCACTTTATAAACACTGTTCACTTCGTTGTCTATCTAGCGAATAAAATTTCTCCATGTGTCTTCCTCCATACCTAGGCATTGTCCATTGTTTTCCGTCTGTTGTCCACTCATTTCTGCAGGTGTCCCCTTCCCATCAATGACCTTTTACTATGTGTGTATACCATGAATTGTCTACTAGTCCCAGATAGTTGCCACTGGTCTCCGCTTGTTCTGCTCCACTAGGCCCATCCTGCTAGTAAAGCAGCGATTCCCAAGGGACGTTGCTTTGGTATTTAACCAAAGTGAGAATACTTACGCTTGTCGCATCTATAAGCTCTCTTCAACAGTGACAACATACTTTCATTGACATACACTGGAGAAACATTGATACCTATTATCAAGAAAATTCCTATTAAATTGCACAAGAAAAGAAGTAGAAACTATGAGATCTCGCTGAAAAGGAATCGAGCTCAAAATTATAGAATCTATATGGTTAAATCCAATCCACTAAATGAATAAACTAGAGAAACCAAAATTAAAATCTGACATGGGTTATATATACTCACAGGATACGAAGGTATGATCCTCTTGACTATAGACTGACAGAGTTTCATTAATTCCTTGTGATTTTCCAAAACCAGGCCTTACGAAAATCAAAGATGAATGGAAATTCCTTGTGATTTCCCAAAAGTAGGCCTTACGAAAATCAAAGATGAACGAAAATTTTGATTGCTTCCGTTCTGATTTCGCAAGGGGAAGATCCCTCTACAGTTATGGATTCAATGAGATGCATTTCCAAGTATCGGTGATATTTAATGTATTCTGAAGAATAAACCCAATGGATAGTCTAGAGATTCTATTCATCAACACCGGTTGAATTTTCATTCTTTTTCTACAAAGCAGAAAGTGTATAATGTGCATAAATATTAAAAAAAAGTTGATATCAAGGGAAACTGAATAATCAAATAAATAGAAAATGACCAATTATAGAAAAGTCAAGATTGGAATGCCACAACCAATTCACCTTGCATAGAAGGATTTTGGTGAACAACATATGTGTAAAATTTGAAATCTACATTGTTTAAATCCTAATTTGGAGCATTTGGGTTGCTTTAAAACATATAAAAATTGCTAGGATGGCAATCTCCGTCACTGAAATTGTAGCAAATAATGAATACAATGACCTATCTAAAATGGTTGCAAGAAAATAAACCAAACATTTAGCTAAAAAAAAACCAAAACCACCGGAAGGTGGAGGCTTTTTAGTTAGAGTTTACCCCACCTAACAAAAAATGGAAGGGTCGTAAGCGAGTGAATCTCCAACTTAGTGTCCCATAGAAACTCCAATATCACGAAGAGTGCTTTTTTTTTAAATGTTGGACCATCTGTATTTTGTCCATAAAATGTATTTGTGGTAATAAATTGAGGATTTTTTTTTTAAATTTAATTTTGAGTTTGTTTATTTATTAATTTATTTAGTTTTTAGTTTTTATGTGATTGACAAGATTTTAAGATATAATATCTTATGAATATTAATAAAAAGAAAAAATTTAATTACTAAATTGAATAAATTATATAGTTATTTAACTAATAACTAATGAATATCATAATGAATATGAATATTCATAGTATATTAAGTATTATTGAAAATGAATAGTTTGAAGTGTGATGTAAAAACTTAATTTTGTTTGTTGTTAAGATAATTCTTTTTACATTATATCTTTGAAGTAATATTATTCTTTTTAATGTCTAAATTTGGTATTTATCTTTTTATCTTTTTATATAAAAGTTTTATATTAGTTATGCATATAAGTCTCCTCTTCTATTAAAAAAAAGTTAGATAGATAACATATTTGATTATAATTATTATTTGTTATAAGTATTATATGCATCTACTTTCCATGCAACACCATTTTTCTTGAATAGTGAACATAGTGTTTCAAAAGGTTTTATAATTGAAGTTGAAGGAGAAGCTAACAATAAAACAAACTTATTGTTATTGAGGTTTTAATGAATATTAAGACAAGATATAAGCATTTAGGTATCACATATTTGACATCTTGGAATAATTGTTATGACTTTAAACAATTTTATCTCACATTGATTGTGAGTTCTAATTCATGGAAATATATTCTAAGTCTTAACATACTTTGCTCCTTATCTCAAATGAGGTTGTTCACAAAAATATGACCCTATTATTAACATGGAAAATATCCCAATGAAGAAATTAGCCTTTTAAATTTTCCTTAATTGCATTACATACCCATAGTTGAGTGGAAAATTGCCAATTCTCAACTATTTTCTTGGATAGCCTTGATTAAAATATAAATTTCATAGCGTAAATCTCTTTTAGAAGGAGCTAAACATGAAAGCAGTGAGCTTTCTAAAAGAACATTAGTTATAGTATTTTTAAGCTAGTAATCAAATCCTTACATGTTCTTTGCATTTGTTTTTAATGAAGTTGTGATGTTTATATATGTATTTTTTATTATATTATGAGTTTTTATAGATAATGTATACCCTAGTTAGAGGTTTTTCCAAGACGTATACTACACATATGGAATGTAATTTATTTATTCATGAAATGAAAATTGTGATATATTTTAATTAGAAACAAAATCAATTACACAAATATATATATAAGAAATACTAATCAAATGTAATTAAATAGGTGGTTACAAGCTTGCCTTATAAACACCAAACACTTAAACCAAATCCTATCATTCCTAGAAATGAGTTACTTAGTGCATTTATATTATATGTCTAAAATTATCATCAATAACTCAATTTGATCACTTGAAATGGTTGGCATGCCAATTTTATCAATTACAAGAGAGCTATTATAACATGGATAATTGAATGTGTTTTTTGAGCGATACCATGAGCATTAGATTTTGATATAAGATTTATGGTCTACTATACATAAAACAATGGTCATGCTTACATAAACAAGTGTAATTAACACTATAAGAAATAAGCATTGGTCACACATAAGTGGTTGTCTGTTACAAGACCTAAAAATGTTAGTTTCATGAGCATATGGGTGATAGGCGAATTTATTATTGCCAATGCAACAATATGCGGTTGGTGGTGGTGGAGGTGAACTAATTATTTCCAATGCAAGCATGAACACAGTTGGTGCTATCATCATAAGCGATGGGATTACTTTCATGGCATCTGATCTCGAAGAATACCATATGAGGAGACTTATCCTGAGTAGCGATGGAAATTCAAGAGTCTACTCTTGAAATCATAGTTCCTCCGGTTGGATTATCGCGTGGAGGGAAATTCAACAACAGTGCAAAATCTGTGGTATGCATGGGGACCCAATGCTCTCTGTGTAGACAAACTTGATGATACTCATTCTTGCATATGAGCTCATGGTTTCCATGCCAAAAATAGCAATGATACATGTGCGATTTTGAATTACAAGTATGGAGACATGTTCACATCCCATTTGTTTAGAAATCAGGTGCTCTATTCTCTTGATCCTTAAGTGTAAATTGAAAGCATTGGTTAGGGTCTTAATTGAAAGCATTGAGAGCATGTTAGAGGCATGAAGGTGGCATGATTGTAAGAGATATCATAGGTAAACAATGATTGTGAATTCCCTCTTTCTTTTACTATTGGACCTTGCATTTACACACCTTCATAATGGTGTTCAATCAATACCCATCGTTAACACTTTTCAATTCCATTTATGCAGCATTTAAGCTTCTCTTAAATGTTTATTTCTTTGTTGCATGGGATACCGAGGGTCTCTTATCGATGCCCAATAAATTTCCAACTACTTTCAATTAATCCATGCGCAAGATATAATGCTTTGTGTGTATGGGAGTTGCTCTTATTTGCCCTTCATGAATTGAAGTTAGG
>LPNX010618166.1:0-24524 GCA_001517045.1 Pseudotsuga menziesii | reverse complement strand
AACAATTCAAACCAGCAAAAAATCCACTGTAAAATATTTGCAAGATAGTTTAATTTTGTTTTAAGATCCTTAAATGGATGGCATAAATTAACTAACCTAAAATGAGTGACTAAAATTAAGAATTCCAAGGATTAATAATAAGCCGTTTGGTTAATCTGTTGTGCTTATTCAAGACATGTATGAGATTAGATGGACAACATGATAGGGCTTAGAGGAGTTTGGAAAGGGGAGACAATAGCAGGATATTTCAAAACCTAGAAAATGAAGCTAGAACTAAAATAATTTACAGACGATTCCCTGGTGGTATCCTTGACATGTGGCTTGCTAGGAATGCATGCTTATTTGAGGACAAATTCATTCCCTCTTTCCAATGTGTCGTTCAAATCATATCTATCTTTTTCAATTACAAGTCGCCAAAGTCAGTGTCCATAGATAACATTTCCACGAGCCTCTTGATAAAGCTAGCGAATGACGCTATTTTCATGCAACATAGCCAAGAAATAAATGCCTCTTTAGCATTTATTCTAAAAGTTTGATTGCTTCTTACAACCCACCTTTATTGCAATGTTAAAATCCATTATTAAGGTTGGCGTGACTAAAGATATTGGCAGAGTTTCTCTCATTTCCATTTCATGATATAATGGAAAAGTTCTGTCAAGGTTGCATTTTTTTGGTGCCCTTTTATCACAAAGTGGATTCTAAAACCATCGGGTGGAATGCTTCATTTCTCCAATTCAAAGAGAAGAGTGGACATCTTCTCAATTTTACATTTTTTGAAGTATCCAACATTTAATAGCTTGTAAATAATAATGTTTCAAACAAAAACATTAGCTGAAACATTTTTGGGAAATCCTCTGCATCCTCCAAATAGGCTTGCTTACAGAGAATGTGTACGAGTGTACAAATGTTATCAGGAAGGCACATATTTTGAACTGTTCACCCAGCCCCGGTGAAAAAATATTATAGTCCGGATATTGTGTATACATATTCAAACACACCTACCTCTTGTTTTGTTCTTCTCTTTGAATGTATTTCCAGCCGTGGAAGTCTTATATAACATATTTTCGTATGTGTGAACTAATTAAGACCAAATGTAGCAGTTTGTATTATTCTAAAGAGTTTGTTATATATTATAGTGGATGTTTTCTTTTTAACCCTATGAGACAGCGTGTCTATATCTTTTCAAGATTAGGGCAGGCCAGACTGTATCAGCTGTGTTTTCCCTAGGTTTGCTTATACAGTTTTGGATTGTTCACACTTCACAGGCTTTTGATTTTTCTCTACCAGATTGATGGGTTTAATTTTAAATTAAATACAGTAAAGAATATGTTACTGTATTTGTATATAATATTAAACATGAAATGACCATCTATGAATTTGTATAAAAGTTAAAATGACAGGCACCAAAAACATTTACCCTGCATCAAAATTTTCACTTTTCACTTGACAGGCACAAATATTTTGAAATTTGAGGGCCTGCAATTTCGCAATTTTCACTTGACAGGCACAGATAATTTGAAATTCCAGGTCTGCATGGAACTAAATTTGTAAAGAGGATGTCACACTTCGCTAAAATGCAATAATGTAGGATTGACATAAATAGTACATACATTATAGAATGGGAAAAAAAATAGTACATACATTATAGAATGAATAAAATAAATGTACAGAGTTGAAGGCTGTTAATGGCAGATGTCAAATGCTTGAATAAGAATCAGATTACAGTGATTAAAATATTAGCCAACTTTAAAATAAAAATTGAGTCTTGTCTTTATACTTTGGATAGTAAGCTTTAATAAGCATTTATTCTGTGCTAATTTGCAGCAATGACCCTCTTGTCATGTCATGTGAACTAAACTTGTCTATGTCATGTCAACTAATAGGGAGGGCATAGGAGTGACAACTGACCAGCATAGAACTTGATGTTGATAGAAAACATGGGAGGGTTGTAAAGAGGATGCCATACTTTCCTAAAAAGCAGTAATGTGGTAGGTATGAGTTTTGACCTGAAGTACATATATTATAAAATGAATAAATAAATGTACAATGCATGCACCCTTCCTCTCCCTCCTACAGACATAACTCCATAATTTATAACCAAGTGTTGCTTCATTTAAATATTGACATATCCCATTTTGGTAACTAGGGATAGCGGTTCCCTGGTCTCCACCAACCTACTAAGATTGAAATGGATGCCTCAAGGCATGGTATTGGGGTTGTGCTTAAATAAGGAGGTCAACTGGTTGCTTATCATTCAGATTCCCTTTCAAACACCGAGTTGAACTACCCTCATATGATAAATGAGGGTATGCTCATCTGGTGATGAGGGACGTGAGCCTTGGATGGACTGGGCATGAGGCACCTTACCCTACCCCTTATATAAACCTTCCCCTAAGTGGGCTTTGTTTGCACTTTTATAATGGGATCTCTAATGAACTTATCTGGGTGTGAAACTACAGAAAAATACACACATAAGATATCTATATGAAATATTTTAAGTTTCAAATGAGAGGAAGACTCCAATACAACTAAAGCCATAAACTCTAGAAGAGAGGAAATAATTGGTTTAAAGAGAGTACTACTAACAAAAACAAGTATTATATTTTTTCTGGCTTGTATTACATACATATAAATAATAAATTCTATTCATTCAGAGTTCAAAGGTGGTTTCCAACTGAATTAATATGAAAATTAGTTTTAACTGAGTTTACATAGATTATTTGCCAACTCGTAATTACTATAAACAAGGATTCGATTGCCCATTAATATTACCTATTTAGTTCATCCCACTTACAATTTTTCTTGACTATGCAAAGCCCAAATTGGATACCTGTATATATCTGAATGGAATAATTATCTGTAGCCAAAGTCTAATGTCTATATTATTGACTATGTGTTCTCTTCATTATATTACTTGCATAATGGATTTTTTTTGTCAGTCATTCACGGAGATGTGAAGTCTTTCGACATCTTGCTTTCTGAAGAGTTTGAACCACAAGTATACATATTTTCAAGCAAGAAGCATCAAGACTAAGTTTGATGGTTCAGTATTATTATAAATCTTATTCGTGATCTAGATTTGTAAACTGATACTTGGAATTCTGCACCAATGAAAATTTTCAACAAAATTAGTGTGGCTTTAACTATAATAGTTGTAATATTTTGGGCTAGCAAGGTGGGCGTCAACATCTTCATATATCACATACAGTGATGTTTTAGGAACATTTGGGTATGCAAAAATCTTCCTGGGTTCAATTGGTCATTTTTAGATTAAGGTTTTTCAATTTCTAACCATACTATTCAGTAATTGTGATAGTAGTTTAACAGGTATCTTGCTCCAGAATGGAAGAAGTGAATTTTCTTGCCAGCAATATATTTCTTTATGATTGCTTATAAGTTTTCCATTGCCACAGTGGTTTCATATTCTTATATGAACAGGAACATGAATTCATCATGCTTTACCTCAAAGAATAATTAATATCAGCTGAACATTGACTTCTCTAAAGCATTCCTTTATGTCAGAGGCAAGCTCATGGATGGAAAGGAGGAACTTCATACTCCCTTGTCTTGGCTGCAGATCTCTGCAGTGTTTACCTAGAGGAACAAATTGTACACATGAGACAAGGTATGTATCATAATGAAGAGCATTCCTCATCATCCACAAAGTAGAAGGAACCTCTTGGAAATGATGAACAATTGAAGGAAAAGAGAGTATTGCGTAGGTCTCCCTCATCAGGAGATTTATCTGATCATGTTACGAAACAAGGAAAACAACATTCTTTTTGTAGGAAATATGCCTCATTCCATGAAAGGGATTTCACCGGATAGCAATCTTAGAACACTTAACATAGTCCCCAGAACACATGATAGGGATTTGGAAACTGGAGGTTTTCATAGAAGACAACTGTCTCTGGGCTCTATACCAGACACCCAGAGCCTCTTCTTTCTATCCCAGGCTATGAATGACAGCCTTCATTTTTACAGGGGGCTTGAAGAAACAAAGGCATTAGAACTCTCAACAGAGCAAAGGAAAGCAAGGATACTAGTTGTTAGCCATGAGAAAGAGAACCAGTTGCATTTGAAAGCTAAGAACCTACATGCTTTGCCTCCAAACCAGAGCTCAAAAACAATTCTCACTCATTCGTACAGCTCTTATGGAGACACAACCCCTAACACCAAAGAAAAAGTTAGCAAATTTGGAATCCTGTATGATATCAAAAGACTTGCTTAAAGAACATACATTTTTTTATGTGCACCTGCACTTTAACAATATTATATGAGTATTCATTTCAAGTTGTAAAGAACATACACTTTTTTTATGTGCACCTGCATTTTAAGAATATTATATGAGTATATATTGATTCAATTATGTATAATATTATGACATCTTCCAGACACATCATACTCTAGTGATTACTCATTTTGGACCAACGAAACAACCATCTCTGAATATTTTTGAAGATGGGAAAAGTACACAACAAAATAAGCTTTTTGAAGATATTGTAAAGTGCTTGATGAGTATTTTTTTGAAGCTAACAAGGCCATCGTTGTCAACCAATAAGGAGACACCATCAATAGCTTCACGGTCAACTTTGTTTAGTATAAGCCCAAAAAGCTATGGCTCGAGAAGCACTTTAAACTGTAAAATACCTATGGAATATTCATAAGAAATACATTTCAAAGATCCTTATGGTGTTTGTTCTGAATCAATTCTGAGAGTTATTGGTCCATACAAACATTTCCATGATATCTCTACAGTCTCATTTGACTTGGGTCGGCTCCCAAGCTGTGCTTCTTTATTCAGAAGATTGAGGTGTGTTTGTCACTTTATTGGAATACCAATAAACATCTCTTAAATGCTATTTGGCCAAATAATTCACCTGTACTAATTCCTTTACTGTAAACAATCTTGATTATTTGTGTTCATCATTGAAAGGTCAATTAGAAGCCCTTATAACGTTTCCATTCTCATTTAGTCATTTTTAGGTTTGGCCTAATTTATAAGTCTCTGCTTTTCAAATTTCTTGTGAGCAAACTGTGTTCTGGAGATGTAAAGGGCTTGACATATCAGCAGAAGCTAGCCTTTTCGATCAACATTTACAATGCATGCATGATGCATGTATGATGGTAACATAACCCCTGATTTACATCTATAGCTTCTTTTTTTTGCTATCACAACAAACTCATTAATGGGCTCTCCCAGTTTTTGTCTTTTGCTTTCTAAACAGCTAATCTTCACTTTAGGATGCATCTTCTTGTGACTAATACAAATTTAACTTTTACACTTGAGAAACTTTAGGCCTTTGTTGAACATCGAATACCAAGCACCCCTCAGAAGGTTGTTTCACTCATGCGCGAGGTATGACAGCCAAAAATGAAGAATGCAATCAATTCACTTTATTGCTCCTTTCCTATAGTAGTAGCTTCCTATATCAGGAAATAAGATTATGAAATAATTTGTAGAATTTCATATTGCCACTGTTTTGCAGTCATTTAATTTCTGTGAATACTGTGATGGGAGGGTTACACATAGTCCTTAATGTTGGAGGGAAGTCAATGAATGCATTGGCTATTGAACATTTCATACTTCGACCACCCTTTCACTCAAAAGATGGAAGTTTGTTTATGTAATAATTTTCCATTTCAAAAGAGATATTTTAAATTCTTCCAATTATGTATCTAACTGACCTTCCCAAGTTGATTGAATGCTAGGCCTATTGGAAAAAAGGAAAATCTGAAGAGCAGGCAATGATGCGCAGTGTTTATGGTTTAGAGTGGTCTGAACCATTGATTACCTTTGCATTGTGTTGTGGAAGTTGGTCTTCTCCTACTGTAAGTAGTAGCTCTACACCTGGGCTTATGTGTTACGAATAAATCTACCTATTGGTTCTGGAAATGAGTCTAAAAGAAAATGCATGGTGTTCTGCTTGAACCCTAGCTTTGCAGCTCAAAATTAGAATCAATTTAAAAGGCAACATATAAATAAAAATAGCTGTCTAACTTGCATGGAAATGCATATAGGTTTGCTAGACTCTTTGAAAAGTCAATATCTAAATGTGCAAAATGGAACTTGAAATGCTTCACATTTGAAATTGCTACAACTTGGTCAATTTAATCTTGTAACTTGGTCAATCAGTGAAATTCTTATGTGTTTGCCAATGATGTTGTTTTTCTCATTAATAGGCTATGCTGGTTAGGCAATGATAGATACTGGCCTACATGTCTCTCTCTTCTTCAGATTAGTACGTGGGGTTTGTATTTTTCTCTCTTTATCTTTGCTTCATGTTAATATTGGGGATTTGTATTTTGCTTTGTTATTTTCATGATAAAACAGAATTTTATATCAAGTTTAATTTGTTTTATTTCATCAATGGTTTGCAGTTTCATATCAATTCAAAGGAACTAGACAATGAGGATCTTGCTTTCCTCTATCACATTGAGGTGTGTACCTCAGTTGGGGATCTCAGCTTGCCTCTGGTTCAGGAATTCCAGAAGCATTTGCTCAAAACCTTCTTCAATGGACATTAGGTTCACAATGAAAGTGCCAGCCATCAACAGAGCAGGAATAGAAAAATAAACTACATTACTGTAACAACCATGAGTCTAACAGCCATTATGGGTCCATTACTGGTTCTTGGAACCTTCTTCATTTAAAATTATGATTGGTTGATGCTTTCATTTATATGTAACAGATACTTGTAAGAGTGCTCCTGAATAGCGTTGGGATCTCCATAAATTCTCCTTTGGCACAGAGTATATATATTTATTCCCCATTCACCTCTCTCAACATTGGCACAAAATATATATTTATTCTCCATTTTTTTGGCTCACTTTAATGTTGCATTTTTTTTCTCACTTACCCACTAACAATTACCTTCACGGCGTATTATTGCAACTTCCTTGGGGAAATTGCTAATATATATTTATCTTTATTAAATATCTTTTATTCAAATGCCTTCGTCTAGTTTGTAAATTATTTATGTTGCCTTATTCTCCAAGATTACGACTCAAGAGCATTAAACTTCCAATAACCTGTCCTTCATTCCGCCAAATGTAAGAGGTGTATAGATGGTGTCAACACCAGAGAACCTCGAAGTGACAAAAATGCCCACAACTAAAAATGAAAAATAAAATAGAAATAGACCCGTCTGTAGCAACCTTTATTTATTAGATCCTGTACTGGACTGTGTTGATCTATCACTCACTAAATCAATCAACGAAATCGTGATTTTTTCCGAAGTGACATTAAACAGAGTTTTTTATTGCTCGTTAAGGTCTCCTTCATCTGTAAACTAACTAAATAGATGGGTTATACACTAAATTAAGCTGTGTGTGCATCACTTTATTTTTGCAAACCACTTTTAAGGTTATACGATACAATGGAAGATCAGATGTTCCTGTGAAAGGATGCATCGAACCCTATATTTGATTTGCTGCACCAAAATGGCTAATTTTGTATGCCTATGAGTAGATTCATGTGGGATCTGCCATTGTATAGTTGCATGACTATAAAGGCTTTCAAGAGTTGGACGAAACCAAAGTTCAAACAATTATGTTACACTCAGAATCAGAACCAATGCTGGTGGAAAATCATTTTTATCATTGAATGTCTCCATATCTGGGACAACAGTTTCCCCTCCATTGTTAGTTGGATGTATCTCAATATTTGGGATGACAAGCTGAACAAGCACTTCAATACGCAGAGTTATAAGGAATAGACGCAAACGCAGTGAACAAGCAACAACAATGGAAACTTCTTCAACACACAGAGGTACAGGGAACTGACATGGATGCAAACGCAATGAACGGTAAGAGATATCAATTGAGCTGCAGAGCATTTAATGCCGCTATAGCAGGCTTGATGACTAACGATCATCAAGCTTGCTGTAGCCGCATTAAATACTCTGCAACTCAATAGATAGATCTTGCCAACCGCAACCGCTACAAAATGAAACCTCTCGAAACTACCGGGTAGACATTGGTTGGGCAAGCAAGATGACACGCGGCAACAAATCATTGGAAAGAGGAACGACCAAAGAGGTACAGTACTTTTCAAAACTCGCCTTCGGAGAAAAACGCCAATCGACGTAAATATAAACAATTTGTTGTACAATTTTTTCTACCTTCTTATGCATTAACCTTATGTGTTTTGTATGCGCAGAAACACATATTTGCATTACATTCTTTGTTTCATTTAGTGCCTTTACTTTTTGTTTTACTACTTGTCATCCATGAATCTTACTATCTTAATTTTAATTATTTTCTAGCAGATAAATTAAACATGAGGAGTTGAGAGTGATGTGATAGGGGAATATGAGCTTCCAACTTCACGTGGTTGACACTGTTTAATAGATAATTAATTATTTTATAAAAAGAGAGAACCTAAACAATATATTCATGTTTAGTCTTTCTATAGTGTCTATCATGTTTAATTTTTTTATTATTCAGTCAAATAACCTAAGATTATCTTTGAAAACTTAGGTTCGAAAGGTGATCACTTCCACTATACATAAATCATGTTTGTAATGACCCAACATTGAATTTAGTATAATAGAATATGGTAATAATAATAATGTCTAAGTAAAATATATGAAATAAATAAAGTACCAGGGGAAATGTGCATTGTAAACAAAATTTACATCCAAGACACAATTACATTACAAATATTACAATACGTTCTTTTTAATTTGTATTCAAGGAATCTGTAGCTTATTAGGGATATAGTGTTATATAGCATTTGAGGTCATTACATTTGGTTTTAGATCTCTAGGTTTAAATACTAAGTAATCTTAAGGGTCACGACCACCTAGATTTCATTTTCCAAAAAAAAAATTGTCCCAATGTTAAACAAGAAATTTATAATAGGTATGAACCATTCTAATACCTCCCAATGTTAAACAAGAAATTTACAATAGATATGAACCATTCTAATACCATGTGTGTTAGGGTTTAACCTAGATCTACTGTTTCAAAAAAGTTCCTTTGTTAGGCCACACCCCTATTTTGATACAAGAAATTTGTCACTATAACTTGTGCCCTATGCCCTACTATCTTGTCAAGCAAACCACCCGTCTACTTCCATAGCTTAGTTGGCACATCAAGATAATAATTTATTATCGCAACCTTTACACATGGAATTTTTCTAATCAATCAAATGTGATTAACTAGTTAGTATAGTGAACATCCCAACTCTTTCCTGGTATACACACCCATACCCAACGTATGTAAATTTTTTAGTTGAAATCTTATTGATTGTGCCGAGAGGCGCTCTACAACTCACTATAGGGGAGATCTTGATCCGAATTTCAGGGGGAATATGGTTTGGATTCATATGTATGAGTCATAAAAGCATTTAATGAGAGGCGACATGCTCTCAGTCATCATAAAAACATTAAACGGAGAGGCCACCCTCTCTCATCCATGGTAATTGACAATTCATGGTTTTGTTCCATGGTATGGCTTTGAGGCATATTGTACCTCTCTCATCCATGATATTTCACAACCCATGGTATTGCCCCAAGGCACATTGTAATAATGTTATAAAAATGCTCTATGCCTTCTCAATAAAGCATTCAAGGATTTTTGACATCCTCCACTTCTCTTATTCTATTGCATTATTGGGTTACTGGTTCTGAGTGTCTTTCTTAGTATGCTTTGAGAGGTGAGGCTCAAAGAACTCTCTTTGAGCCTCACCCCTCCATGTGGGCTATTTAATCTATGTATGTTACTCTATGCATCAAATGTTAACTATTTTGCAGCTTTAATCTCCTCCTCTCTCAACATCCAAGCCTTCCAGGTCTTAGCCCTTGAGATCCGGATCAGAGTGTGTGGCCTCTCATTAAATGCTTTTATGACTCACTATATCTGAATTTAGACCATATTCCCCCTGAAATTCGGATCATTCTTCCCCCCTTAGAAAATGATGGTCCCCATCATTTCATACTAAAAGAGACCATCATTTTCTAAGGGGGGAAGAATGATTCGAATTTCAGGGGGAATATGGTCTAAATTCGGATGTATGAGTCATAAAAGCATTTAATGAGAGGCCATATGCTCTCAGTCATCATAAAATCATTAAACGGAGAGGCCACCCTCTCTCATCCATGGTAATTAACAACTCATGGTTTTGTTCCATGGTATGGCTTCGAGGCACATTGTACCTCTCTCATCCATGGTATTTCACAACCCATGGTTTTGGCCCATGGTATTCCACCAAGGCACATTGTAATAATGTTATAAAAATGCTCTATGCCTTCTCAATAAAGCATTCAAGGATTTTTGACATTCTCCACTTCTCTTATTCTATTGCGTTATTGGGTTATTGGTTCTGATTGTCTTTCTTAGTATGCTTTGAGAGGTGAGGATCAAAGAACTCTCTTTGAGCCTCATCCCTCCATGTGGGCTATTTACTCTATGTATGTTACTCTATGCATCAAATGTTAACAATTTTGCAGCTTTAATCTCCTCCTCTCTCAGCATCCAAGCCTTCTGGGTCTCAGCCCTCGAGATCCGGATTAGTGGTATCAGAGCAGGTACGCTCTCCATGGGAATGAGGGTTTGAGCATAGTTCAAGTTCAAAGATTTGCAGAGATTTTTAGCCTCCTTTTAGCACACTCAGAGTCCATTTCTAGGCCATACACTGTAAGCATCACTATTGGTCCTTAGGAAATAGGATATCTAAGTTTCAAGAGGAAGTTCCATGATCTCTACAACATCTGATTTTGCTCTACAAACCCTTGGCATCCTTTGTGGTCCTCTACAAACTTTAAATAGTTGTTTCAACTTGTACAGAGAGTTTTAGAGGCTCTTCCATAGCTCATTGGAAAGATATTTTTGTCATCTAAAATGGGTATTTTTCAGTTTCTCATTTACCTTCCTGGTTTGTGAGATATACCTGTTTGAAGCAGCACATGTTTGTACATAGTGCGACCTCACGTGCATAAACTTCAAACAAGTACCACAAACTCCACAAAACATATCAGAGATTCTTCCATATATCATTTGATATATATTTTTGTCATCTAAAATGGGTATTTTTTGGTTTTTCATTTACCTTCCTTGTTTGTGAGATATGTTTGTTTGAAGCAACCTATGTCTGTGTACATAGTGCGAAATCACGTACAAAAAATTCAAATGAGTCCCACGGGCTCTACATAACATATTAGAGGCTCTACCATAGCTCATGGGAAAGATATTTTTGTTAGCTAAAATGGATATTTCGTGGTTTTTCATTTGGATCTTTGGTTTGAGAGATATCATCAATTGAAGCAACATGTGTTTGGAAAACCACTGTGCGCGTGTCCCTTGAGCTTCGAAAACCATTTTCTCACTCCTTGGTCCCCCACAAAAAAATTATTTTATATGGATGGAAAGGTCTCTTTAACATCTCAAATGGGTCTTCAACGGAATTCAATTTCATCACCTGCATCAAAATATATGACTGGATTTGCAACGAGATATCAGCTTCACCAAAGACCAATTTTTTTACCTTTACGAAATCCTATTGTAATCATGGTTATGGGTTAACCATACAAAACCCATGGTTATGGGTCAACCACACAAAACCCACAGTTATGGTTATGGGTCAACCACACAAAATCCACGGTTATGGGTTAACCACATAAAACCCTTCTCTTCATTGGCAATTAACACATTTTAATCATGGGTCTCTTTTTAGTATGAAATGATGGGGACCATCATTTTCTAAGGGGGAAAGAATGATTCGAATTTCAGGGGGAATATGGTCTAAATTTGGATGTATGACTCATAAAAGTATTTAATGAGATGCCACACTCTCTCAGACATCATAAAAGCATTAAACGGATAGGCCACCCTCTCTTATCGATGGTAATTGACAACTCATGGTTTTGTTCCATGGTATGGCTTCGAGGTACATTGTACCTCTCTCATCCATGGTATTTCACAACCCATGGTATTTCCCCAAGGCACATTGTAATAATGTTATTAAAAGGCTCTATGCCTTCTCAATAAAGCATTCAAGGATTTTTGACATCCTCCACTTCTCTTATTCTATTGCGTTATTGGGTTACTGGTTTTGAGTGTATTTCTTAGTATGCTTTGAGAGGTGAGGCTCAAAGAACTCTCTTTAAGCCTCACCCCTCCATGTGGGCTATTTACTCTATGTACATGTTACTTTATGCATCAAATGTTAACAATTTTGCAGCTTTAATCTCCTCCTCTCTCAGCATCCAAGCCTTCCGGGTCTCAGCCCGTGAGATCTGGATCAGATCTTGTAACGTTACGTAACTTTACTTAACGTTACATAACGTTATGGAGGAAATTTTGTAACGTTATGTTATGTCGACTATAAACAATGAAAAAAAAATAGAAAAATAAAAATAAAAACAACTATATAAACACCAACTAGATCTAAATTCTCAATCCGGGCCAGTGGCATTGCGATCTCCTCCTCCCAACGCGTGCTCCATTCGGCGCCAGCCTCACTCACCCATCTCCACCTGCTCCTGTTGTGGCTGTCCTCTTCTGTCCATGCTCCATCCAACACATTCTCCATCCAGCTCAGGCAGCCATTTCCACCTGCTCCCGGCTCAGGCAACCATCTCCACCTGCTCCATGCTTGTGCAACCATCTCCACCTGCTCCATGCTTGTGCAACCATCTCCACCATCTCCATCATTTTTCTTCTCCAGCCGCCTCACGCAACCATCCTGCTAGGTGTTGGATCCAGGTGCTCGATCTAAGCACACGCGGCCCATCTATCTGACCATTGTAACTTATCTTTGATCTATTCTATTCCTTCGCGACCGATTTTATGGTTAAAAATGTTGAGTTTATACTTCTCATCAGCTTAAACGTTTTTAATTAGCGAAAATGACTTGTATCCAGTTATTAGCTTAAACGTACTGTTTAGACTATTTTATGGATAAGTATTCACCTTCTTTACTAGAATATCAAGTATATGTTGCAAGTAAAATATTCTCCATTATACAGTAAAAGAGGTTTAGAAAATGCAGGTCTGACAAAATCTTTTTCTTGTCCGAAACATTTGTCTCATAAATATATTCACAGAATTTAGTGTCAGAGCTTTCCATATTGTATATCAAATTCTACCATAAGGTTTGATGTATGTTGCGTTCTTTCTTGTCCAGTGAATTTTATTATTCAATGTGGACTGAAAATTAATCTAGATCTATTCGGTCACTGTGCCTTGAAACAACGTCCGAAAAAACAAAAAATTAATAAGAGTTGCTCCCCTCTTTTCTAAAGTCCGGTGTCTGCAATCAAATTGTTCACAAGGCTTTTAACAAGACTCCAATTTGTGCCTGCAACGTATTCCTATTGCAATAAAAAACAACGACATAAATGACATAAATATTTCAAAATAACATAACAACCTGCAACTTATTTCTATTGCAATAAAAAATGACGTCATAAATGATATACTAAATATTTCAAAATAACATAACAAATATACGGTATACCTACTATTGAACAAAATTATATAATATGAGAAAGCGTCGATGGGTTTGGAGCTTTGTTGAACTTTTTATTATAGGTTCTATTTCCGTACCTTTTTTTTAATGGGCTCTACCAAATATTCCTAAGTCTGCACTCGTAGTTTTGATTCTATTCCAGCCAAAAATGAAATTAGGTGGATGCAAACTATTGTTGATTATGTTCCTCTCTTATTTAGTAAATAATGGAACATCGAATCTCCAGCACATGGAGGCCAATATTAGTAACATAGCACATGGAGGCTAGTATTAGTAACATAGAGCTATATTATTCTTTTCATTAAATAAAAATTTGTTATGCTGTAACAACGTTACAAGACTAACAAAATAATAAAAAATAAAAATTTTAATTATTGGTCAAAATAAATGTTGGCAAAAAAAACAACCTAATATGAGGGAGATCTTGTAACCTTTGTTACTAACCAAATACAAAAAAAAAATCAATTTTAATTATCTGCCAAAATAAATGTCTCCAGAAAAACAACCTAATACGGGGAAGATGTCGTAATGTTCCAACCTAACAAAACAATAAAAAAATAAAAATTTAATTATCCATATGCAAGGCCTTCTAAACAACCCATGGCCTTGCACATGGTTATAAAACCATGTGTAAGGCCTCATAAATAACCCATGGTTTTATTGTACACGGTTTAGGAGGGCCTTGCAAATGGTTTTAAAACTATGTGTAAGGCCTCCTAAACAACCCATGGTTTTAGGAGGGCCTTGCATATGGTTTTAAAACCATGTATGGGGAGATGTTGTAATGTTTGTTCCTCACAAAATAAAAAAATAAAAAAAAAATATTATATGTGGACCTTAAATAAAAGATGTGTATTTTGGTTTGAATCAAATCAATAGCTATATATAGGACACACCAAAGTTGATAGTTCATTGAGTGCAATACCTAAGAAGATGTTTGCACCTTGAAAGATTTGATCCCTCTCGGCGCTTGATAAAGCCTAGGATTTGGATCTACACTGGTAAATGAATGTTTTCAAATGTTTTCCTCTTGGTTTCTTAGAAAGTTCTTTGGATTCTAGGAAATAATTAAGAACTTTTGATTTTTTTAAATTTTTGCACCAAAAAGTAACTCCATTACCTCCCTATTGCATTCATTATTGAATGTCATGAAGTACAAATTTACTCCTTTAGAAGGTTGTATAATAGAACCACACAAATCAATGTACACCAACTTAAAAGTTGGTCTCACATGTTACACCTTTCTCATAGGAATTTGCTTGTGCATCTTCTTACCAATTATACAAGCTTCATAGATTTGTGAAGGCATTTATGTTTGAGGTACCACATGAATAATGTTTTATGCAACAAATGTAAACTTTGAAAATGTAAATGTCCATACCTTGAATGCAACAACATGATTTGGTTGACCATAGTTATCAATACAAATTCTCCACCAGTCTTAGCATCTAGTCACAAAACATCCTCTGTGTAACCTCACTCTATCACTTCATATTTTCTTAACATGTTTTTTTATGAGACACTTATTCCATCTTCAAATTCAACTTTCAAGTTTAACTTATTCATGTGATTAACAATAGAGATTCATTTTCAAATCAAGAATTTACATTACACACATCTTCTATCTCAAGAAAATAGGTAAATCACTTTTTGACAACAATTTATACTATTATGTCACCTTTGAAGTGTATGTTTCCTTGTACTACATGCAAAAACTTTCAAAATTAATCTCACCTCTCATTGATGTGTCTACTTGCACCAGATTCTATATACTAGGCATCCTAAACAGTTTTAGTAGTTGCAAATGAAGCAATTCATGCTCCTTTTTCTCCACAGTTTTATGGTCTCTTATTTTCATAAACATTATTGGAATATTTGTTCCCTTTTTTATTACGTTTGAGGCAATGTTATGCATAATGCCTATTCTTGTTGTGATAATGACATATAACATCATTTCTCATAGGTTTCTTCTCACAATTCTCTAAATTTCATTGTGCACACTTATTTTATTCATCAATGTTTTAGATATATGCATTTGGTTTGAAGCTACTTTGGTATTTTTTTCCCATAACCATGTTTCCTTGGGCTCATCTAGTGCTAATATTTTTATATTTCTAGTGACACCCAAATTGGTTATAAAATGCTAACTGGTTTTAATCAAACCATTGATGTGTTTTTTGGAATTTGTGTAAATCCAAGTGGAGGAAATTGGAAGTGTGGATTAAGTACATTGAGTGAGAGATTAATATAAGTTGAAATAAATTGTGGACTGATCAATTGGTCAATTTATGTTGACTTACTGGTCTTGATTTGGTGCAAAAAGGCTAGGAAATGTGGATTGCCTAACCTCTTTGAGGTTTCTTTGGATGATTGAACTTGACTTAATCAACCATGTTTTAAGGATATTTTTTATGCACAAAAGTGTATATATAGATAGTATATGTGTCTATCTATATCGATATAAAATAATGCATATAATGTTCATGTGATGCTATAATGGTGTTTCTAATAGTATTGACTCTTCTTGGGTTTGTTATTTCTACTTCTGCAACACACTTCAAGATTTCTAATGCAGTTAGAACTACAATACCCTTAGAATACAAAGTCTCACCAACTACACCATGATGATCTCCCACATTATGAATACATGTAATACAATTAGTGACAATCTCACCATAATCCATCTGCAATACATACATTTGATTCCTCAACTATAGTATCCTTGCCATGCTGGATGTCCCTTACAACTTCCTAAAAGTCATGAACAATATGTTTCTATATAGAAATGTCTTGTTGTGCATTTTTTTAAATGCCAAGTCTATGGATAAATGAACCTATGTGCATGTTAAAATCATATTTATGTTGATGCATAACATTGAATTATGCATCTAAAGGTGTTATACACCATTGGGCACTATGGAAAATCCAAAATCATGCATATTTACCATTTCAATTGGTAATTGAAGGAAATATTTGAGTTATGGAAAGTGGGTACTCAAATACTAACATGGGAGCATGGATGAATACACATGGCATGCAGTTGTATTAAAGCCCATTTACAACACATGGGAAATTGTGGGCAACAAAATCATGAAACATAAATTTTGATATTTAAAGGTATGTATAAAATAGTGTTCATAAGCTTAGATAAATAGGAACATGTTAGTGTGTATGGGATGAACTAAGTAAACCTATAACATTCAAATATGTCCAGGTTTCATATCTCATAGATCTAATGTATGCTTATGCGATTTGATTTCATTAAGCCCTTGTGACCTCTAATAGTGGAGCGAGCTAATTTCTAGGCTCTTAGTGAGCATTATAACTAGATATCCATTTATTATTTCCTACTCTTAGTTGTTATAATAGTAGAGTCAAGCTAAACTAGTTAACCTATCTAAGGAACCAACAACATATCATAAAAGATAAGAACATGAAAATAAAAGGACAAGAGAACATCGATATACGTGGTTCATCCATGGGAAGGTAGTCTTCTATTATATCTAGAATGTCTTCTCCAATCTTACAAGAGAGCAAATCAAAAATACCCCAAAGAATAAAGATGATGTACAATAGTGTCACAATAGTACCACTATTACATCAAGAATACATGATATGTAGAGACTCACTTGACCCTATTATATACTAAGAGATGAGGAGGAATTACTCTCACATATTGTATATGGGATAATATAATTCTCCAAAATAACATCTCTTAATACAATACCATGGACAAATACTCTACACAAGTAAATACAACACCATATAACTACGAGTTAAATGTATTACTCTTTTACATAAGATTGTAGACAACTTCCACATAATACAAAGACATTATTACCTTCCAAGGAATATAATATATTCCAACACTCCCCCTTAATAATGGCTGGGAGAATGGCCCACACTAACACTAAGGAAGGAAGGAGTCATTACTGCTCCCCCTTGATGACAACTTCCAGAAGAACCAAAGCTGAAAAAGAAGAACATTTTGGCTGATGGAATTTGACGATGAACAACCACTTCTCACTGAATCATGAAAGTGCACACGAACCAGGTTGTACGATGAAAGACCCAACAATAAAATGTCGAGAACATTTGACGTAATCCAATCGCAAGATTCCTAGATCACCATAAGAATCATCACAACCATACATGATAGCTGAAGAACTATGATATAACATCCACACCAGTGTACAGATACCTTCTGACGACCGATACAATAGAACATGTGGTTGAGAACACCACAACAATGTATAAAAGAAACCTAGATGGCCAATACACATGCAGATAGCAGACATTCTTCCAATCAAGGTGCAATATAAATATTTGTAGAAGACCTCAAACATTGAAGAAACAAGACCCCAATGGTCTATACATCAAAAATGATATCATACAGATGAACATCATGACTTTAACAGTAGAAGATGGTGCTTCATTACTTCTGGAATAAGGTGAAAGCCTAAATAGAGAACTTATCTGCTCAAGAACTTTCAAGATTAAAGCATATAAAGATCATAAAACAAAATTGCTCATAAAGAAATGAAAATGCTTATATACCAAAGGTTAGCAAACATCATATAAAGGAATGACAACACAATATGATCAAATAAAATATTAACTTGCTCATTAAGGAAAATGAAGTTACTTTTACACATTAAGTGTCAGCCACAACATATAAATAGTGAGTCAAAGATTTCACTTAAATATATGAAAATTTAGTCATCATGCAACTAATCTGAAACATAGGTGCATTTCTTATTAGTATGAGGTTAATATGCAAGAGATGAATGCCCTGAAAATGTCAATGCTTCCATATAGGAATGTTAGAGACAAGTAGGAACAAGATAACATCTGCAATCATAAGAATATAAATCTCATTGCAACAAGAACAAGGTGCTCATGATAAATAGTTCAAGATTTAAAGATTGCTCAAAGCCATATAAATATTGAGTAAAAGATGATCGAAATAAACATGACATGAGATATAGATAAATCAAAATGTTTAATATGATCAACATATAGCAAATTATGATCAACTCATGATAGCACTTATAAAAAATTATGAAATGACAAGTCATTAATGGTCTTAATCATGGGTTCATTTCTTATTAATACTATGTAAATATGCAAGAGACGAAATGCCCTGGAAATGTCAATGCTTTCATATTGGAATGTTAGAGACAAATAGCACAGGAACTAGATACAGTCTCTGCAATACATGAAAAAGAAACTACATCCCAATTAAATAACTCATGACAAGCCAACAAATTTGATATCACATGATTAAAAAAATGATTTTACTTAAGAATTTAATGAGCAAAAGCATATAATGATCATAAAGATATTACTTATAAAAGAATGAAATTGCTTTTACACAAAGTCAGCAATAACATATAAATAAAGTAAATAATGATCACTAGATAAGACATATGAGATCGTTCTTATAAAATTGTTTTTATAAACAAAACAAGGAAAAAAACAAATTAATTATTAAGTATATTTAAAAAATATTAAGCATTATATGGTTTATAGCTATCATCATGACAAAATACTAGAGATCCATGTCCTTAAAAGATGTTAATATTTCCATATAGAAATGTGAAACAAATATAGCGGCAAGAACAAGAAATAATATCTTAATAAACATGATTAGAAACAAAACCTAGATGCAAAAAATGAATAACAAAAAACTTAAATACTTTACCGTACTGATCTGAATCTTCAAAAAACACAGTTAGAAAAATAGTAAAGGAAAAAGAAATTTTTACTTCAACCATTTGAAAACATGTGCCCATACAAGCCCAGTATTCTGTTCTGGTCGCCTAGGTGGATCCAGAATGGTTGTTCAAATTCCAAAAATAGGTTATAATAAACAATCCGGTAAGAAATGACCAAGATACGACCATTTTTTATAACTGTCATTTTTATTACCGAAAGGAAGCCCAGAAATGCCAATTTTTCTGTTCTGGTCACGTTGGTGGATCCAGAATGGCTGTTTCAATTCCGAAAATAGGTTATAATAAAAAAAAAAATGGTAAAAAATGACTAAGTTATGACCCTTTCATATAACTGTCGTTTTTATTACCGAAAGGAAGCCCATAAATACCCAGTTTTCTGTTCTGGTCATGTGGGTGGATCCAAAATGGTTGCTCCAATTCCAAAAACAGGTTATAATAATGAACAAAAAAAATGACAAAGTTACGACCCTTTTGTATAACTGTTGTTTTTATTACCGAAAGGAAGCCTAGAAATACCCAATTTTATGTTCCAGTCGCGTAGGTGGATCCAAAATGGCGTTTCCAAATCCAAAAATAGGTTATAGTAAAAAGTTTCGGTAAAAAATTACCAAGTTATGACCTTTTTTATAACTGCCATTTTTATAATCGGAAGAAAGATCAAATGGAGTCAACTAGAAGAATGCAGTTCTAATGGAATACAACAATCTCCCTTAGGAATGGGTCCTTTAGAGCTCTCTTAATTGCTTGATAAATAACTTGGAATGATGAGGGAAAACATTTTTTTCTTGAGGAAGAAGACAAGGGAGCTTTGAATGCCAAATGATGATAAGAAAGGGGATTAAAAATGATCTCTCAAACTAATTCTCATAGCATAAATTTTCTCTAGACTTCTCCTTCTTAAATGCATGCCCATGTCTTCCATCTATAGGCCAAATGGAGGCCTTGAAACATCTAGTTCCCAATGGGAATGTTCCATCTCATAAAGTGGTCCCCCAAGTACAAGAATGTGAAGTGTCCAATTCAAACATTTGGATCCAAGAAATGCATTGAATGCAGTGTGGAGGGATGATGGTGGCACCATTGGTACAACCACTTAGGTTTAGACGCATAAATAACACAACTCTGCATAGGTTTCAAAACAAAATTTGTTTGATTGTCCAAAATAGTTGACTTTAATCATTCTAAGGTTCAATTCTCATTATGAATTTGATTAGGATAATGTTGATGAGTTTCATTTTGTATGTTGATGGTTTCCTTTTAGAATACTAACAAAAATGTCACATGTGTGAAATATTTAAGCGATAATAGATGCACCTTAATGTGTGGGGTTAAGAAGGATATGTATATTCAGAATACATCATTGTTTCTTTCCCTCGTGTTGATATTCTAAACTGTTAAAGTTAATCTAGTAATTTTTAAGAGTAAAGGATCACCTATTAAGAGGGTCTTGGTGATGAACGTTGAAGCAAGTAACTGATAGGTGACACAAAAAATTATTTGTCTTATACAAAAAAGACAAGAATCCCTATGCTCATGATTTTTTTTTAACTATATTACAATAAATGGTGACCTAGTGGTCAACTCTATAAACTGCTAAACATGAGGATGAAGGTGGCTTCGATCCCCACCTGAGTAAATGTGTCTTGGAATATTGATAACGTTGTTGATGTTGAAGAAGTGAAACTGTCGATAATTGCGATTAACCCAAGGGGGGGACTTGAATAAAAATGAAGTTCCTAGGTGTGTAAAATACATATATCAGATGAGTAACTATCTTTAGTCATCAGTGTGAAAATTGTTGTCATCAGAACATATGATGCCCCTTAATGTGATAAACTTGTTGATGTTGAGCATAGGGGATACCACTGAGGTAAAGAGACTTGATGTCTCTATTTACTAAATTAGATTTGAACCCTTATTTTGATGAGAAAGGAACCTGAGATTCAATCCTAACTACATCAAATATCAGAATGAACTGATCTAACATCGATGAGATTTGAAGCAAGCAATAAGATAAAGGTCTTATCACAAGAACTAAGAATAGTTTGTAACCAACTGGGGCATTGAACATACTTTCACAAGAATGATTGGTAAATGAGGGGCTCATGAACTCCCTTGAATCAATGTAAACTAGGTGGTTAGTTTATAAAATCATTCTTCTACTAGTGATGCAGGGTGTAACAAATGTGAACATATTGCATATGGACTACTGAAATGATATTTTTTCATATGATGGGTGATGATAAGGTAGATGATTTGGATTGCAAAACTGAGGTGTTGATGGGGTATGAATGCAACTACATTGATCAAGGGATGCTACAGGGTGCTACCAAAAGAATGATGTGATGGGGTTCCCATGGTTTTTAGTGAGTTGGGGAACTAGCTTATACAAAAAGAATTATGTGGATGTTTTGTACAAATGAGAAGACAGGTGCCCAATGAATAAATACCATATAGAGTGTTCCTACGGGCATGATTGAATCATAATGGTGTATTTAAAGGGTGACCCCATTTATTTTCTTCTCAGAACTTCATGATACAAAGAGAAACTCAAATGGTCTATTGATCATGATTAGGATGAGAGGTTATCTATGAATTAGAATCATAACTTTTTGTTGAGGAATTTGGGGAGGGATCAATAAGATGCAAGGTGATGAATTGTGGTTTCAACTTGGAAAACTTGGTGAATGATCATATTCCCCAAAATTGGTGATTCGACATCATGGGTACCAAAGTGTTAGGGAATTTTTGATGATGTACACAGCCATGGGGGAATCATGCTTATATCACCCGATAATGAAATTGGTGATTGTTTTTACCGAGGAGTGGGGCCTTATGGACATAAACATGATTACTAGATAAGTGCAATGTAAACATAGGGGATACATTTCCAATATGTTAGGTTAAGATGATATTCCTATGAGTGGACCCCCTGCACCATTGGATGAGGGGGAACATGATTCTTCATGAAAATCCTACACACATGATGCAAATACCAAAGATTAATAATGTTCATGATAATAAATTTGACAATGTAGAAATAATTGACAAAGAATTGTATGAACTTGGAGAAATCGCTAAAAAATAGGTCCCGAATTAAGTTTTTACAAAAATATCACAAAACATTTTATAGTTGGAAATTTAAGAAATAATAAGATTGGCCAAGCTTTCTAAACCTTAACAAAATTATGGATCCTCAAGATTTTCTCTCATTTAAATCATCATGATAAATCTGACTCATGGACCACATACGGATACATACATTACACATGCTTATACATTCACTTGTTGGGCCTTGGACTTGGGCGTGACACTAAGAACACTTACTGGTATATTTACACAGTTTTACATAATCTGATATAATACATTCCAAGGGTAAAAACTGGGGATTACAAATACTGTCATGATACAATATAAATACATGACTTTTATTGTATTGAGTAGGTTGGATGTGAGTATTCTATTGTAGCAAACATGTTTTTTGGAAAAATATATTCCATAATTACTAATTAATGGTTTTACCTTACCTTAAGGGAATTTTGTTCATTACTATCTCAGTATCTTGTTGTTTATTGTGTGGTAATCATTAAGGGTCAGTGCTGGTGAATCATAAATGGTTTCCTCTGTAGTTTATGGCTCTGGAACAAATTATGCCACACTAGAATGTGGCAATTGTGAAAGTGCCTCTTCACTGAAAACCCTTTCATAAGAATCTATTATTTTATTTGCAAGTTAATTTCTATATTCTATCTTATATCTATTAATATTTACTATTGACACAAAGCTTCTTAAGCTCAAGGAACTATAAGTTAGGCCTTTAACCATGACAAAATCCCTATCTAGTAAGTATTTGGACTCATAGTGAGACATGTCATTAACAAAGTTTGCACACCATGGTTGGTGTTAAGGTCTTAACCATGATCGAGGAAGGAAAACAAATGCATTAGGACCTATATGAATCTTCTTGGATTTAAGCATTGTGAACAAATCCCCAAATGACCACAATAAATCTATGTAGGTGATCTTTAGCCTCCCACTGGAATATGGCGACCATTAGTAGATTTGGCACACTAGGAATTAGGGAAAAATTCTAAGTATCCAAAATTTTGTTAAGTGTAGAAACCTTGGTGAATCTTACTAATACTTAAATATCCAACCATAAAATGTTTGGTGATATTTTTGTAAAAATATTCAAATTGTAAGTATTTTATATAGTTTTTAGACGACTTTGATGATATTTAGATTAAAATATTTTTATCTTGTGTAATTTGGGTAGATATTTTTAGTAAAAAATGAAAATTTATGATGATGAGTTGGTGGGATTATGCATAATCCCACCAACTCATCATACTACTAAAATTTAGTCATCATGCAACTAATTTGAAACATAGGTGCATTTCTTATTAGTATGAGGTTAATATGCAAGAGATGAATGCCCTGAAAATGTCAATGCTTCCATATAGGAACGTTAGAGACAAGTAGGAACAAGAAAACATCTGCAATCATAAGAATAGAAATCTCATTGCAACAAGAACAAGGTGCTCATGATAAATAGTTCAAGATTTAAAGATTGCTCAAAGCCATATAAATATTGAGTAAAAGATGATCGAAATAAACATGACATGAGATATAGATAAATCAAAATGTTTAATATGATCAACATATAGCAAATTATGATCAACTCATGATAGCACTTATAAAAAATTATGAAATGACAAGTCATTAATGGTCTTAATCATGGGTTCATTTCTTATTAATACTATGTAAATATGCAAGAGACGAAATGCCCTAGAAATGTCAATGCTTTCATATTGGAATGTTAGAGACAAATAGCACAGGAACTAGACACAGTCTCTGCAATACATGAAAAAGAAACTACATCCCAATTAAATAACTCATGACAAGCCAACAAATATGATATCACATGATTAAAAAAATGATTTTACTTAAGAATTTAATGAGCAAAAGCATATAATGATCATAAAGATATTACTTATAAAAGAATGAAATTGCTTTTACACAAAGTCAGCAATAACCTATAAATAAAGTAAATAATGATCACTAGATAAGACATATGAGATTGTTCTTATAAAATTGTTTTTATAAACAAAACAAGGAAAAAAACAAATTAATTATTAAGTATATTTGAGTGATTCCATGAAGATGGGTAACACTTTTTGGCCAAATTTGGCGATGAAAACCTGATTTTTTGCTCATGTGCTAGATAGAAGCCCTCAAAACGCATATATTCCATGTGAATTTCGACTTGCAGTAAAAAAACAAATTGTAGAATATTATGTTGGCTTCATAGT
>LPNX010618118.1:0-39143 GCA_001517045.1 Pseudotsuga menziesii | reverse complement strand
AAACCCTAACAGTTCACACCAACTTTCACAATGTTCGCAGTTATTTTGGTCATTATATTCAAGGTTGGTCAAGCAAAGGTCTAAGAGATGCTACTTTTTTCGACATTATTGTAAGTGAAATTTGAAAGAGAATTTGGGTGCCCATTTGAGAGATAACCATGCATACACACTTTCAAGGGATTTCGAGCTATTTTGGATCTTGGTCAAACTTCATCAAACCAAGGCCTAAAATGTTGAACGTTTTTTCAATTTCTTAGAAATCAAATTTAAAAGTAGATTTAGATACCCATTTAAGAGGCACACATAAAAACGTGAACGGAATTTCACTTTTAACCAATTTATTGGAATTAAAATTTAATCATTGATTTAACTGCGCATTTGGAAGATAAGAGTGCATGCCAACTTTCACGATGTTGACAGCTATTTTCGGCATCTTTAAGCAAAACCCTAACGAAACTGCAAGATGCAGTCTCAGCTTTGACCAAATTCTCAGAATTGAAACCTGATCATAGGTTTGGATGCATATTGGATAGACAAGCATGCACACCAATTTTTGCAACGTTTCGAGCTATTTTGACCCCCTTTAAGCCCAACCATGTCGAAACCGCACGAAGGAATTTCACTTTCGAGCAGTTTCTTAGAATTTAATTTTGACCATAAATTTGGATGCTCATTTGATGAACAAGTGTGCAAGCAAACTTTTGAGACATTCCAAAATATTTTCACCCCCTTTAAGCACAACCTTCGAAAAACCGCACAACAAAGTTTCACGTTTGACTACTTTCTCAAAATTAAAATTTAATCCTAGATTTATCGATGCATTTCGTAGCAAAACCATACAACAGAGTTTCAGTTTTGACAAATTTCTCAGAATTAAAATTTGATCGTAGATTTATCTTAGCATTGGGTAGATAACAATGCACACCAACTTTCACGATGTTCGAAGTTATTTTGGTCATTATTCAAGGTTGGGCAAGCAAAGGTCTAAGAGATGCTATTTTTTTGACTTTCTTGTAAGTGAAATTTGAAAAAGAATTTAGGTACCCATTTGAGAGATAACCATGCATACACACTTTTAGGGGATTTCTAGCTATTTTGGACCTTGGTCAAACCAAGGCCTAAAAGGTCACACTTTTTTCCAATTTCTTAGAAATCAAATTTAAAAGTAGATTTAGATACCCATTTAAGCGGCACACATAAAAACGTCCAAGACGGAGTTTCACTTTGAACCAATTTCTTGGAATTAAAATTTAATCATAGATTTAAAAGTGCATTTGGAAAATAAGAGTGCATGCCAACTTTCACGATGTTGAGAGCTATTTTAGGCATCTTTAAGCCAAACCCTATCAAAACTGCCCGATGTTGTCTTAGCTTTGACCAAATTCTCAGAATTGAAACCTGATCATATGTTTGGATGCATATTGGATAGAAAAGCATGCACGCCAACTTTCACGACGTTTCGAGCTATTTTGACCCCCTTTAAGCCCAACCCTGTCGAAACCGCACCACGGAGTTTCCTTTTCGAACAATTTGTTAGAATTTAAATTTGATCATAAATTTGGATGCCCATTTGATGAACAAACATGCATGCAAACTTTTGAGACATTCCAAAATATTTTCACCCCCTTTAAGCCAAACCTTAGCAAAACCGCGCAACGGAGTTTCACGTTTAAGTAATTTCTCAAAACTAAAATTTAATCGTAGATTTATTGGCGCATTTGGTGGATAAGAGTGCATGCTAAGTTTCATGGTGTTCGGAGCTATTTTGGTCATTATTCAAGGTTGGTCAAGTAAAAGACTAAGAGATGTTATTTTTTCAGCTTTCTTGTAAGTGAAATTTGAAAGAGAATTGAGGTACTCGTTTGAGAGATGACCATGCATACAAACTTTCAAGGGATTTCGACCTATTTTGGACCTTAAGAAAACTTGGTGAAACCAAGTCCTAAAAGGTTGCTTTTGTTTCCAATTTCTCAAAACCATTTTCCCCTCCCTTCAGCCAAACCGTAGCGAAATCGAACGACGAAGTTTCACTTTTGACCAAACTCTCGTAGTTGAAATTTGGTCATAGATTTGGATGACCGTTTGATATAAAAACGTGCACGCCAAGTTTTACAATGGTCCGAGCTATTTGGACCCCTTCGAGCCCAACTCTAGCGAAATTGAACGACGAAGTTTCACTTCTGACTAATTTCTCAAAATTGAAATTTGATCATAGATTTCGGATGCCCATTTGATAGGTAACTGTTCACTCCAACTTTCACAACGTTTTGAGCTATTTTCACCCCTTATAACCCCAACCTTAGCGAAAACGCATGATGGAGTTTCACTCTTGACAAATTTCTTGATATTAAAATTTGATTATAGATTTAGATGTGCATTTGGAAGATAAGAGTGTACACCAACTTTCATGATGTTCAGAGTTACTTTCGTCTCCTTTAAGCCAAACCCTAACAAAACAGCACTATGGAGTTTTGCTTTTGACCAACTTCTAAGAATTGAAACTTGATCATAGATTTGGATGTCCATTAGATAAACAAGCATGCACGCCAACTTTCACAATGTTCCAATCTATTTTGACCACCTTTAAGCCCAACCCTAGCTAAAAGGCAGGACGAAGTTTCACTTTTGAGCAGTTTCGTATAGTTGAAATTTGATCACAGATTTGAATGCCCATTTGATAGACAAGCGTGCACACGAAATTTTGAGACGTTCCAAAATATTTCACCCCCCTTAATCCCAACCTCAGCAAAACCATACAACAGAGTTTCACTTTTGACTAAATTCTTAGAATTAAAATTTGATCATAGATTTATCTTAGAATTTGGTAGATAACAGTTCACACAAACTTTCACAATGTTCGCAGTTATTTTGGTCTCTATATTCAAGGTTGGTCAAGCAAAGGTCTAAGAGATGCTACTTTTTCGACTTTCTTGTAAGTGAAATTTGAAAGAGAATTTGGGTGCCCATTTGAGAGATAACCATGCATACACACTTTCAAGGGATTTCGAGCTATTTTGGACCTTGGTCAAACTTGGTCAAACCAAGGCCTAAAATGTTGAACTTTTTTTCAATTTCTTAGAAATCAAATTTAAAAGTAGATTTAGATACCCATTTAAGAGGCACACATAAAAACGTGAACAACGGAGTTTCACTTTTAACCAATTTATTGGAATTAAAATTTAATCATTGATTTAAAAGCGCATTTGGAAGATAAGAGTGCATGCCAACTTTCACGATGTTGAGAGCTATTTTCGGCATCTTTAAGCAAAACCCCAACAAAACTGCAAGATGCAGTCTCTCAACTTTGACCAAATTCTCAGAATTCAAACCTGATCATAGGTTTGGATCCATATTGCATAAAAAAGCATGCATTCCAACTTTTGTGACGTTTCGATCTATTTTGACCCCCTTTAAGCCTAACCCTGTCGAAATCGCACGAAGGAGTTTCACTTTCGAGCAGTTTCTTAGAATTTAATTTTGATCATAAATTTGGATGCTCATTTGATGAACAAGTGTGCAAGCAAACTTTTGAGACATTCCAAAATATTTTCACCCCCTTTAAGCACACCCTTAGAAAAACTGCACAACGAAGTTTCACGTTTGACTAATTTCTCAAAATTAAAATTTAATCCTAGATTTATCGGCGCATTTCATAGCAAAACCATACAGCAGAGTTTCGGTTTTGACTAATTTCTCAGAATTAAAATTTGATCGTAGATTTATCATAGCATTGGGTAGATAACAATGCACACCAACTTTCACGATGTTCGAAGTTATTTTGGTCATTATTCATGGTTGGTCAAGCAAAGGTCTAAGAGATGCTATTTTTTTTACCTTCTTGTAAGTGAAATTTGAAAGAGAATTTAGGTACCCATTTGAGAGATAACCATGCATACACACTTTTAGGGGATTTCGAGCAATTTTGGACCTTGGTCAATCCAAGGCCTAAAAGGTCACACTTTTTTCCAATTTCTTAGAAATCAAATTTAAAAGTAGATTTAGATACCCATTTAAGAGGCACACATAAAAACGTGCAAGATGGAGTTTCACTTTGAACCAATTTCTTGGAATTAAAATTTAATCATAGATTTAAAAGTGCATTTGGAAAATAAGAGTGCATGCTAACTTTCACGATGTTGAGAGCTATTTTAGGCATCTTTAAGCCAAACCCTAACAAAACCGCACGATGCAGTCTCAGCTTTGACCAAATTCTCAGAATTGAAACTTGATCATATGTTTGGATGCATATTGGATAGACAAGCATGCACGCCAACTTTCACGACGTTTAGAGCTATTTTGACCCCCTTTAAGCCCAACCCTATCGAAACCGCACGACGGAGTTTCCTTTTCGAACAGTTTCTTAGAATTTAAATTTGATCATAAATTTGGATGCCCATTTGATGAACAAGCATGCATGCAAACTTTTGAGAATTTATTGGCGCATTTGGTAGATAAGAGTGCATGCTAAATTTCATGGTGTTCGGAGCTATTTTGGTCATTATTCAAGGTTGGTCTAGTAAAAGACTAAGAGATGTTATTTTTTCAGCTTTCTTGTAAGTGAAATTTGAAATAGAATTGAGGTACTCGTTTGAGAGATAACCATGCATACAAACTTTCAAGGGATTTTGACCTATTTTGGACCTTAACCAAACTTGGTGAAACCAAGCCCTAAAAGGTTGCATTTGTTTCCAATTTCTCAAAGCCATTTTCCCCTCCCTTCAGCCAAGCCTTAGAGAAATCGAATGACAAAGTTTCACTTTTGACCAAACTCTCGTAGTTGAAATTTGATCATAGATTTGGATGACCGTTTGATATAAAAACATGCACGCCAACTTTTGCAATGGTCCGAGCTATTTGGACCCCTTCGAGCCCAACTCTACCGAAAATGAACGACGAAGTTTCACTTCTGACTAATTTCTCAGAATTGAAATTTGATCATAGATTTGGATGCCCGTTTGATAGGTAATTGTGCACTCCAACTTTCACAACGTTTTGAGCTATTTTCACCCCTTGTAACCCCAACCTTAGTGAAACCGCATGACGGAGTTTCACTCTTGACAAATTTCTTGATATTAGAATTTGATTATAGATTTAGATGTGCATTTGGAAGACAAGAGTGTACGCCAACTTTCATGATGTTCAGAGTTATTTTCATCTCCTTTAAGACAAACCCTAACAAAACCGCACGATGGAGTTTTGCTTTTGACCAACTTCTAAGAATTGAAACTTGATCATAGATTTGGATGTCCATTAGATAAACAAGCATGCACGCCAACTTTCACAATGTTCCAATCTATTTTGACCACCTTTAAGCCCAACCCTAGCTGAAAGGCATGAAGAAGTTTCACTTTTGAGCAGTTTCGTATAGTTGAAATTTGATCATAGATTTGAATGCCCATTTGATAGACAAGCGTGCACACGAAATTTTGAGATGTTCCAAAATATTTCACCCCCCTTAATCCCAACCTCAGCAAAACCATACAACAAAGTTTCACTTTTGACTAACTTCTTAGAATTAAAATTTGATCATAGATTTATCTTAGAATTTGGTAGATAACAGTTCACACCAACTTTCACAATGTTCGCAGTTATTTTGGTCATTATATTCAAGGTTGGTCAAGCAAAGGTCTAAGAGATGCTACTTTTTCGACTTTCTTGTAAGTGAAATTTGAAAGAGAATTTGGGTGCCCATTTGAGAGATAACCATGCATACACACTTTCAAGGTATTTCGAGCTATTTTGGACCTTGGTCAAACTTGGGCAAACCAAGGCCTAAAATGTTGAACTTTTTTTCAATTTCTTAGAAATCAAATTTAAAAGTAGATTTAGATACCCATTTAAGAGGCACACGTAAAAACGTGAGCAACGGAGTTTCACTTTTAACCAATTTATTGGAATTAAAATTTAATCATTCATTTAAATGCACATTTGGAAGATAAGAGTGCATGCCAACTTTCACAATGTTGAGAGCTATTTTCGGCATCTTTAAGCAAAACCCTAACAAAACTGCAAGATGCAGTCTCAGCTTTGACCAAATTCTCAGAATTGAAACCTGATCATAGGTTTGGATGTATATTGGATATACAAGCATGCACGCCAACTTTTGTGACGTTTTGAGCTATTTGGACCCCCTTTAAGCCCAACCCTATCGAAACCGCACGAAGGAGTTTCACTTTCGAGCAGTTTCGTAGAATTTAATTTTGATCATAAATTTGGATGCTCTTTTGATGAACAAGTGTGCAAGCAAACTTTTGAGACATACCAAAATATTTTCACCCCCTTTAAGCACAACCTTAGAAAAACTACACAACAACGTTTCACGTTTTACTAATTTCTCAAAATTAAAATTTAATCCTAGATTTATCGGCACATTTCGTAGCAAAACCATACAATAGAGTTTCAGTTTTGACTAATTTCTCAGAATTAAAATTTGATCGTAGATTCATCTTAGCATTGGGTAGATAACAATGCACACCAACTTTCACGATGTACGAAGTTATTTTGGTCATTATTCAAGGTTGGTCAAGCAAAGGTCTAAGAGATGCTATTTTTTTGACTTTCTTGTAAGTGAAATTTGAAAGAGAATTCAAGTACCCATTTGAGAGATAACCATGCATACACACTTTTAGGGGATTTCGAGCTATTTTGGACCTTGGACAAACCAAGGCATAAAAGGTCACACTTTTTTCCAATTTCTTAGAAATCAAATTTAAAAGTAGATTTAGATACCCATTTAAGAGGCACACATAAAAACGTGCAAGACAGAGTTTCACTTTGAACCAATTTCTTGGAATTAAAATTTAATCATAGATTTAAAAGTGCATTTGGAAAATAAGAGTGCATGCTAACTTTCACGATGTTGAGAGCTATTTTAGGCATATTTAAGCCAAACCCTAACAAAACTGCACGATGAAGTCTCAGCTTTGACCAAATTCTTAGAATTTAAACCTGATCAGATGTTTGGATGCGTATTGGATAGACAAGCATGCACGCCAACTTTCACGATGTTTCGAGCTATTTTGACCCCGTTTATGCCCAACCCTTTCGAACCGCACGACGGAGTTTCCTTTTCGAACAGTTTCTTAGAATTGAATTTTTTTTTTTTTAGACCATAACAGAGGGAAGATTAATTAGTGTTCGGTGAATTAGCCACCTGGTGCTTCATTACATAGAGAGATTCTCCTAGGGAGTCAAAATTCTTGGACTTTGTAAGCTCGTAGGAACCAGTGATGGAACGCAAACAAAGACTAACACGGTGACAGAGAGTTTTCCAAAGAGACAGCAAATCCTCTGACAACAAGATGGGACGCAGATGGACGAGGGGATGGGAATAATTGATGTTGGAGTTCTCCATGATTTTGACAGACGCTTCCAGCTTGGCGATTTTGTTCCCAATATCTTCTTAAGTGTTTGTTTTTTCTTTGAACAATATTTAGGCCACCTCCTGGACTTATTCCATTCCACCTCTGGAGACTTTGATCTTCTCTTAGAATTTCCGGAGCTATGCATTGAGAATTTTCTACTGGACGAGATCTTCTGCAGCTTTTGATCGCAGCAGGTCTCCTTGTTTCTGCGACTTGGCCATGAGAAGGTCGAGGACTTGCTGTAATTATTCAAATCGCTCCTCCACTTGCTTGTTTGCCAGAAGAAGATCCCACCGATGCTAATAGAATCTCTTCTGAGCTTCCTCTTGCTACGGAATGTGGTAGAGCAATGTCCCAAGAAGTCACTAATGACTATGAGAAGGTCCCGGGGAATCTGATGCGCGAGGAGAGCGTGCTTGACAATAGAGAATTTCTGACCCAAGTATCTCACTGTTGACCAGAATATATTCCACTTAGATAGCATGCCGGACTTATGGAATATTGCAGATCGATTGTCTGTCATCTACAGAAATGATGCTCCTGCCCAGGAGAACGGCTCTGTTTGCTTCAGCGTCAGCTTGACCATTGAGGTCCCATAGTACATGAAAGAAATGGATTTTCTAGAAATTAGAGGCGATCATGTTGATTTTGTGAAGAATCCTTGAGATTTTGAGATGGAGAGAGATCTTTTTTAGGACCAAAGCTTGGATGATGATCTTTGAATCTCCGAAAACCGTGATCTCAGAAATGTTGTTAGTTTGGGCCTGCTTTAGACCTTGCCAGAGAGCTAAAGCTTCAGCCTTGTTATTTGATTCCAGACCTAAACCCCAGGCGTAAGATGAAAGGATTACATTCTCTGCATTGAGAAGGATCCCCCCTGCTCCAGCTTGTCCTGGGTTTCCTTTGGAGGCCCCATCGAAGAAGAGGCTGCATTCATTTAGCGAAGCTCTCCATTTTAGGAATTCGTGTTCATCCAGACGGACCTCCCATCTCTCATGGGTTGTGATTGCCTTGGTTGGGGGGTTGTCTTTGAGAGAGAAATTTGTCAACCAGCTTGATTCGAGGGGGTTTAGAGTTCTGGATTTTGATAGAGATCTTCTGGAATCAGCAACTTCACCTATTAAAGCTTTGCATTTGGTTACCACCTTGGAACTGGGACTTACCTCATCTCTGAAGATGCGTCTGTTACGCTCAAGCTAGATTTTCCAGCATATTACTTTGGGAATCCACATCCAGATTGTCTTGAGGAGGTTTTTCTTATGAAGATCAAAAGGAGAGTTTCTAATCCAGTTGGAGAACAGGTCGGTTAAGCTTCCCGGGATGTTTATAATAACATTGCTTAGATTTAGCACCAGATTCCAGACTTCCACGGCATAGGGGCAGGTTAGGAGCAGATGATTCATGGTTTCTTCTTCTGAACGACACAGGGGGCACCTTGAAGGGCCTTAGATTCCTCTTCTTTTGAGAATTTCACCTGTGAGGATGCTGTTGTGAGCTACAGTCCAACAAAAGTGGTCAATTTTGGGGATAAAGAGGAAGGTCCAGATGAAGTTCCATTTTTCCGAGTTAGGAGCTGCATAATACATGGGTTGAAGAGATCTGTACCCCTCTGTGACGGAATAGCAACCTGAGAGCTGGCCCCAACCTCTTATGTCTTTGGAGGCCTCTGTCAAAGGCACTTTACCTTGTAGTAGTTGAATTAAAATATCAGCTTCATCTTTTAGTTCCAGCGGGACATTGCCAAGGTTCCAATCTTTCCAGGATTGATCCCCTTCTTCCTCCCAGCTGGATATATCCCAGAGAGTTTTTTTGTTTCTGAGCTGCAACCAGCATTTTAAATTCCCAATTTCTGAGATCTATCCTAGAGGTTGATCTCCCAAAATGGAGTCCTCCCAGAGTTTTATTTTTTTCCCATTCCCTGGGATCCAATAAAGGAGATTTGTAAAGTGCTCTTTTGCCTTAATACAAAGAATGAAGATTGGGGAGCCTTTCTTGCGTTGGATTGGCTTATCTAGACATCTTAATCTTGACCCTGGGAAGTACTTTTTCCTTATGAATTTTTTGCTCCAGCTTTCACGGCCTGAGACTAGACTCCATAGAATTTTCGCTCCCATGGCCAAGTTCTGTCTGGCTAGGCTTCTGATTTACAGGCCTCCTTCCTTGTAGGGCTTTTGGATTTTGTCCCAGCTTACCAGATGGATTCTGTGAAGATTTCCTTTACCTCCTTCCCAGAGAAATTTTCTTATTAGTCCTTCCATTTTCCCGATGATGGAACTGGGAACAGAGAGGATGGAGTTTTGATAGATCGGGATACTTATCAAAACCGATTTAAGTAGCACGGTCTTCCCTGCCTGGTTTAGCCAGTTGGATCCCCAGTTTTGGATTCAACTTTTGAATTTATCTAGGATGGGGTTCCATTGATTAGCTTTCGGAGTTCCTTTGAAGATTGGAACACCGAGATATGTGATGGAATCCCAATCATGGACCGCTTCCATTCCTAAAATTCTGGCTATCGTGCCCAAATCTCTAACAGTGCAATTCCAACCATAGATCTTGCTTTTTTGGAAATTAATCTTGCTGCCTGAGACTTGTTTGTAAATGGCCAGCTCTTGATTGAATTGTATGGCTGCTTGGGTGCTGGCTCCTCCCATTAACAAAGTATCATCCGCAAATTGCGCATGGTTAATATTTTTTACATTTGCTGCCATTTGGAGACCTGGAAGAACATTTCTTTGCTGGGCTTCAATCAGTTGGAAACTAAGGACAGAAGCTTGAATAGCATATAGCAGTGGGGAGAGGGGACAGCCTTGTCTTAATCCCCGGGAGGCTTGGAAGAAATCAGTGGAACGACCATTGACGAGAGGGGCAATCCAGGGCGAATTTATGTAGCCTTGGACCTAGTTTACAAAGGATGCAGAAAATCCAAGTTTCTTCATGACTAGGAACAGAAAATCATGTCTTGCCCTGTCAAATGCATTGGCCAGGTCAAGTTTTATCACCATCCCCTCTTCTTTGCTTTGGCGGCTGGAATGAATGGCTTCTTGGACCAGCATAATGTTATCTTGAATCTTGCGACCTTTGATGAAACCCCCTTGGTTTTTCGGGATTATTCGGGGCAGTAATTTTTTGAGCCTGTTTGCAATTATTTTGGTTATAATTTTGTAGCTCAGGTTGCAAAGAGAGATGGGCCTGAATCTGGAGAAATTGATGGCCCGTTTTTCTTTTGGGATCAGAGTTAGGAAAGCTGAGTTTGTGCTCCCACCCAGCTTGTTGGTGATTTGAGTATGTCTTACCATTCTGAGAAGGTCTAGCTTTATCGTGTCCCGGCAGGAGGTATATAATCTTGCTATGAAGCCATCCGGCCCCGGAGCACTATCAGATTTCATTCGGAACAGGGCTATTTTGAGCTCCTTCATTGAAATAGGGGCTGTTACGAAGAGGTTATCTGCATCTTGGACGAGGTTGGGGATAAGATCAAAGGGATGGTCAAGGGGGTTAAGGGGGTCTTCATCCAGAGCAGTGAAAAGGTCCTTGAAGGTGTTGAAAGCAACCTTTTTTATATCATCAAATTTTTTTACCAATGAACCTTGATAGTTAATCTCCGTGACAGCCTTGTAATTTTTTCGAGCCTCTGCTTGCTTATGGAAATAAGAGGTATTTTTGTCACCACTTTCTAGCCACATGCTCCTAGATTTTTGGCGCCAGTATTCCTCTTCTACTCTGCTGTCTTGGTAGAAGCATTTTTGGAGGTCTTTTTCAGCTGCTTGGATCTGAGGGGAGATAGTGATAGATTCCATGGCTAGCTGGTGATTTCCAAGCGCTTTTTGAGCTTCAATTATGCACGAAGAGGGTCAATTGATGCTTTTGGCCCAGGAGTTTAAGTCCTTTTTCAGCCTTTTAATTTTCTGTTCCCAGGAGTAGGTGGGGGATCCAGGGATAGGGATGGACCAGGAGTCAGAAACTACTTGGAGAAAGTCCTCTTGGAGGATCCAGAGAGGGCTGAATCGGAAGGGAATTGGGCCCAAGTTTGGTTCAGAAGAAAGCTCTAGAAGCATGGTTTTATGATCCGAGATACAGTTAGGGGGGATTTTGGAAGAGGCCAGCAAACCTGTGGTGAGGAAATCTGAATGGACAAGAAATCTGTCTAAGCGAGCCGCTATGTGACCAGGGCCCAGTCTTTTGTTTTTCCAGGTGAAATTTCCAATAGAGGGCTTAATGTCAATGAGGTCCCATCCCAGGATAATGTCCTCCAGCCATTCTCTGGATTGGTCTCTTATTGGGGAGCCACCTTTCTTTTCATCAGTTGAAAGCGTAACATTGAGGTCCCCTGCTAGAATGATGTTTCTAGGATTGTGCATGATAAGGAAGGATTCCAATGAATCCCAACAGTGAGTTTTTTCAGAGAGGAGATTTGGAACGTATGAGTTGAAAAGACTTACTTGTAGTCCGGAGTCTTTATGGCAGAGGTTGGTATAGATCTAGTGCATGCTGTAGTAATCGGCGAGTAGATCAAATTTGGAAGCATCCTAGAAGGTAGTTATTCCTCCCAAGGCTCCTCTTGAGCTGATTGCTTTCCCAGGTCCTTTATTCCAGAACATATTTCCAGCTCGGTAGAGGGTTGAATCCTCCAATTTCGTCTCTTGAACAAACAGGATGTCAGGCTTGTTAATTCTTATGATATCTTTCATGGCTTCTTCTTTGGCTTTGGAGCCTAGACCTCTGCAGTTCTAGGATACGTATCACATTTAAACTTTCTTTAGGGTGGTGGCCCCTTTGGGAGCCAGGCCATGCTTTGATCTGGTGTTTATCATCAAATTTATGGTTTTCTGTGTACCTTTGTTTATGTCTCGGCGAGTTTTCTCTTCTCTATGCTTTTTCTTTGACTTGCGGCCTCTAGAAGACTGAATTGGAGTTGCGTGTGAGCTGCTAGTTTCTGAGGCGTCTTCATCAGTGAACCCTCCCAGATCAGAGTCCAGATTGGTGGGTTCAAATCTAGATCTTTTGAGTTTGCGGGATCCGCCTCAGGATTGGATCGGCCTCTAGGAGATTCTGTTGGCTGTGTTTTTTCTTGGGCTTGAGGCGATTTTTGCTCATTAGCTCCTTGGGGTATTTCTTCAGGCTCTAGGGCTTCTCCGGAAGCATGCTCTATATTATTTTCCAGGACAACTACTTCTTTTACTGGGTCTTGATGAGTGCTTTCCTTATTCGATGTGGAGTTCTTATTTGGATCTGCTGTTGATTTCCCCACTACTGGATCTTTGCCTTTGGTAGAATCTTTTGGATCAGGTATTTCCACAGTATTTGCCGTTCTTTTTTCTTGATTTTTGGATGCCGATTTGCCTTTCTTGACTTTTTCCAGCCTTCGGTCTCCTCCTGAGGCTGGGCTTTGGGGCAGTTCCTTTGGAAATGACTGTGCTCATGACAGTGCCCGCATTTGTAAGGTAGCTGCTCATAGTCCAGTTTTTGATAGTGTTGCCAGGAGCCAATGGATAGTTTGATTGCCTCTGGAAGTCTTGCTTCAAGATCGACCTTAACACAGACCCTGGCATAGGTGTATTGCCCCTTTGGATCTGCTTTGTCGATGTATCTACCCAGGTCGTTTCCAATCTTTTCGAGCGCATCAGTATTCCAACAGTGGATTGGAAGGTTTGGGAGGCGAACCCATACAGGAACCTCTTTTGGAACGTCCACATTTGGGTCAAAGTCAGGAGTCCATCGATTGAGGTATAAACCTTGAGAGCCCATGAAATAAGGGCCGCTTCTAAAGATTAGATCGCGGTCTTCTTTGGAGATGAATTTGAAGATGTGAAAACCCCTTCCCACTGGGTAGCAAGTCACGCTTTGTTTCAGAAGAGGCCTCCAGTTCCGTTGAATCCAGTCGTCTGTTGTTATTTTTTATGGCCATAAACCCATAAACTGGCCAACCAACCCTCGATCTGCCAAGGCCAGGGCTGTTTTGATGGCCTTCTCTTCAGGCAGGGAGATTTCAGGTATTGCGTCAAGTTTTTTTATGAATTTCGGAATAGCAAGGGTCGAAGGTTTTTCCCCGGAGGGACTGATGATCCTTCGAAATGCTTCTACCATCGGTAACGACGAGGAGGGAGGGGGATCCCCTCCCCCAGGAGCAGCCATGGCAGCTGCAACTCGAGCGAGCAAGCCTCAAAGCCTTAGAGCGTTGACCTAGCGCGCATGTCCTTAAACTCTTCTTAGAATTTAAATTTGATCATAAATTTGGATGCCCATTTGATGAACAAGCATGCATGCAAACGTTTGAGACATTCCAAAATATTTTCACCCCCTTTAACCCAAACCTTAGCAAAACCGTACAACGGAGTTTCACGTTTAAGTAATTTCTCAAAACTAAAATTTAATTGTAGATTTATTGGCGCATTTGGTAGATAAGAGTGCATGCTAACTTTCATGGTGTTCAGAGCTATTTTGGTCATTATTCAAGGTTGGTCAAGTAAAGGACTAAGATATGTTATTTTTTCAGCTTTCTTGTAAGTGAAGTTTGAAAGAGAATTGAGGTACCCGTTTGAGAGATAACCATGCATACAAACTTTCAAGGGATTTCTAGCTATTTTGGACCTTAAGCAAACTTGGTGAAACCAAGCCATGAAAGGTTGCATTTATTTCCAATTTCTCAAAGCCATTTTCCCATCCTTTAGGGAAAACCTTAGCGAAATCGAACGACGAAGTTTCACTTTTGACAAAACTCTCGGAGTTGAAATTTGATCATAGATTTGGATGACCGTTTGATATAAAAACATGCCCGCCAACTTTTGCAATGGTCCGACCTATTTGCACCCCTTCGAGCCCAACTCTAGCGAAAATGAACGGCGAAGTTTCACTTTTAACTAATTTCTCAGAATTGAAATTTGATCATAGATTTGGATGCCCGTTTGATAGGTAACTGTGCACTCCAAATTTCACAACGTTTTGAGCTATTTTCACCCCTTGTAACCGCAACCTTAGTGAAACCGCATGACGGAGTTTCACTATTGACAAATTTCTTGATATTAAAATTTGATTATAGATTTAGATGTGCATTTGGACGATAAGAGTGCACGCCAACTTTCATGATGTTCAGAGTTATTTTCAACTTCTTTAAGCCAAACCCTAACAAAACCACACGATTAAGAATTGAAACTTGATCATAGATTTGGATGTCCATTAGATAAACAAGCATGCACGCCAACTTTCACAATGTTCCAATCTATTTTGACAACCTTTAAGCCCAACCCTAGCTAAAAGGCATGACGAAGTTTCACTTTTGTGCAGTTTCGTATTGTTGAAATTTGATCATAGATTTGAATGCCCACTTGATAGACAAGCGTGCACACAAAATTTTGAGACGTTCCAAAATATTTCACCCCCCTTAATTCCAACATCAGCAAAACCATACAACAGAGTTTCACTTTTGACTAACTTCTTAGAATTAAAATTTGATCATATATTTATCTCAGAATTTGGTAGATAACAGTTCACACCAACTTTCACAATGTTCGCAGTTATTTTGGTCATTATTCAAGGTTGGTCAAGCAAAGGTCTAAGAGATGCTACTTTTTTGACTTTCTTGTAAGTGAAATTTCAAAGAATATTTGGGTGCCCATTTGATAAATAACCATGCATACACACTTTCAAGGGATTTCGAGCAATTTTGGACCTTGGTCAAACTTGGTTAAACCAAGGCCTAAAATGTCGAACTTTGTTTCAATTTCTTAGAAATCAAATTTAAAAGTAGATTTAGATAACAATTTAAGAGGCACACATAAAAACGTGAACAACGGAGTTTCACTTTTAACCAATTTATTGGAATTAAAATTTAATCATTGATTTAAATGCACATTTGGAAGATAAGAGTGCATGCCAACTTTCACGATGTTGAGAGCTATTTTCGGCATGTTTAAGCAAAACCCTAACATAACTGCAAGATGCAGTCTCAGCTTTGACCAAATTCTCAGAATTGAAACCTGATCATAGGTTTGGATGCATATTGGATAGACAAGCATCCACGCCAACTTTTGCGACGTTTTGAGCTATTTTGACCCCCTTTAAGCCCAACCCTGTCGAAACCCCACGAAAAAGTTTCACTTTCGAGCAGTTTCTTAGAATTTAATTTTGATCATAAATTTGGAAGCTCATTTGATGAACAAGTGCGCAAGCAAACTTTTGAGACATTCCAAAATATTTTCACCCCCTTTAAGCACAACCTTACAAAAACTGCACAACAAAGTTTCACGTTTGACTAATTTCTCAAACTTAAAATTTAATCCTAGATTTATCGACGCATTTCGTAGCAAAACCATACAACAGAGTTTCGGTTTTGACTAATTTCTCAGAATTAAAATTTGATCGTAGATTTATCTTAGCATTGGGTAGATAACAATGCACACCAACTTTCACGATGTTCGAAGTTATTTTGGTCATTATTCAAGGTTGGTCAAGCAAAGGTCTAAGAGATGCTTTTTTTTTACTTTCTTGTAAGTGAAATTTGAAAGAGAATTTAGGTACCCATTTGAGAGATAGCCATGCATACACACTTTCAGGGGATTTTGAGCTATTTTGGACCTTGGTCAAACCAAGGCCTAAAAGGTCACACTTTTTTCCAATTTCTTAGAAATAAAATTTAAAAGTAGATTTAGATACCCATTTAAGAGGCACACATAAAAACGTACAAGACGGAGTTTCACTTTGAACCAATTTCTTGGAATTAAAATTTAATCATAGATTTAAAAGCGCATTTGGAAAATAAGAGTGCATGCCAACTTTCACGATGTTGAGAGCTATTTTAGGCATCTTTAAGCCAAACCCTAACAAAACTGCACAATGCAGTCTCAGCTTTGACCAAATTCTCAGAATTGAAACCTGATCATATGTTTGGATGCATATTGGATAGACAAGCATGCACGCCAACTTTCACGACGTTTCGAGCTATTTTGACCCCCTTTAAGCCCAATCCTATCGAAACCGCATGACGAAGTTTCCTTTTCAAACAGTTTCTTAGAATTTAAATTTGATCATAAATTTGGATGCCCATTTGATCAACAAGCATGCATGCAAACTTTTGAGACATTCCAAAATATTTTCACCCCCTTTAAGCCAAACCTTAGCAAAACCGCGCAACGGAGTTTCAGGTTTAAGTAATTTCTCAAAACTAAAATTTAATCGTAGATTTATTGGCGCATTTGGTAGATAAGAGTGCATGCTAACTTTCATGGTGTTCGGAGCTATTTTGGTCATTATTCAAGGTTGCTCAAGTAAAAGACTAAGAGATGTTATTTTTTCAGCTTTCTTGTAAGTGAAATTTGAAAGAGAATTGAGGTACCCATTTGAGAGATAACCATGCATACAAAATTTCAAGGGATTTCGAGCTATTTTGGACCTTAAGCAAACTTGGTGAAACCAAGCCCTAAAAGGTTGCATTTGTTTCCAATTTCTCAAAGCCATTTCCCCCTCCTTTAAGCCAAACCTTAGCGAAATCGAACAACGAAGTTTCACTTTTGACCAAACTCTCGGAGTTGAAATTTGATCATAGATTTGGATGACCGTTTGATATAAAAATGTGCACGCCAACTTTTGCAATGGTCCGAGCTATTTGGACCCCTTCGAGCCCAACTCTATCGAAAATGAACAACGAAGTTTCACTTCTGACTAATTTCTCAGAATTGAAATTTGATCATAGATTTGGATGCCCGTTTGATAGGTAAATATGCACTCCAACTTTCACAACGTTTTGAGCTATTTTGACCCCTTGTAACCCCAACCTTAGCGAAACCGCATGACGGAGTTTCACTCTTGACAAATTTCTTGATATTAAAATTTGAATATAGATTTAGATGTGCATTTGGAAGATAAGAGTGCACGCCAACTTTCATTATGTTCAGGGTTATTTTTGTCTCCTTTAAGCCAAACCCTGACAAAACTGCACGATGGAGATTTGCTTTTGACCAACTTCTAAGAATTGAAACTTGATCATAGATTTGGATGTCCATTAGGTAAACAAGCAGGCACGCCAACTTTCACAATGTTCCAATCTATTTTGAGCAGTTTCGTATAGTTGAAATTTGATCATTGATTTGAATGCCTATTTGATAGTGCACACGGAATTTTGAGAGGTTCCAAAATATATCACCCCCCTTAATCCCAACCTCAAGAAAACCATACAACAGAGTTTCACTTTTGACTAACTTCTTAGAATTAAAATTTGATCATAGATTTATCTTAGAATTTGGTAGATAGCAGTTCACAGCAACTTTCACAATGTTCGCAGTTATTTCGGTCATTATTCAAGGTTGGTCAAGCAAAGGTCTAAGAGATGCTACTTTTTCGACTTTCTTGTAAGTGAAATTTGAAAGAGAATTTGGGTGCCCATTTGAGCGATAACCATGCATACACACTTTCAAGGGATTTCAAGCTATTTTGGACCTTGGTCGAACTTGGTCAAACCAAGGCCTAAATGTTGAACTTTTTTTCAATTTCTTAGAAATGAAATTTAAAAGTAGATTTAGATACCCATTTAAGAGGCACACATAAAAACGTGAACAACGGAGTTTCACTTTTAACCAATTTATTGGAACTAAAATTTAATCATTGATTTAAATGCGCATTTGGAAGATAAGAGTGCATGCCAGCTTTCACGATGTTGAGAACTATTTTCGGCATTAAGCAAAACGCTAACAAAAATGCAAGATGCAGTCTCAGGTTTGACCAAATTCTCAAAATTGAAACCTGATCATAGGTTTGGATGCATATTGGATAGACAATCATGCACGCCAACTTTTGCGACGTTTCGAGCTATTTTGACCCCCTTTAAGCCCAACCCTATCGAAACCGCACGAAGGAGTTTCACTTTCGAGCAGTTTCTTAGAATTTAATTTTGATCATAAATTTGGATGCTCATCTGATGAACAAGTGTGCAAGCAAATTTTTGAGACATTCCAAAATATTTTCACCCCCTTTAAGCACAACCTTAGAAAAACTGCACAACGAAGTTTAACGTTTGACTAATGTCTCAAAATTAAAATTTAATCCTAGATTTATCGACGCATTTCGTAGCAAAACCATACAACAAAGTTTCATTTTTGACTAATTTCTCAGAAAATTTAATCGTAGATTTATCTTAGCATTGGGTAGATAACAATGCACACCATCTTTCACGATGTTCGAAGTTATTTTGGTCATTATTCAAGGTTGGTGAAGCAAAGGTCTAAGAAATGCTATTTTTTTTACTTTCTTGTAAGTGAAATTTGAAAGAGAATTTAGGTACCCATTTAAGTGATAACCATGCATACACAATTTTAGGGGATTTCGAGCTGTTTTGGACCTTGGTCAAACCAAGGCCTACAAGGTCAAACTTTTTTCCAATTTCTTAGAAATCAAATTTAAAAGTAGATTTAGATACCCATTTAAGAGGCACACATAAAAACATGCAAGACGGAGTTTCACTTTGAACCAATTTCTTGGAATTAAAATTTAATCATAGATTTAAAAGCACATTTGGAAAATAAGAATGCATGCCAACTTTCACGATGTTGAGAGCTATTTTATGCATCTTTAAGCCAAACCCTAACAAAATTGCACGATGCAGTCTTAGCTTTGACCAAATTCTCATAATTGAAACCGGATAATATGTTTGGATGCATACTGGATAGACAAGCATGCACACCAACTTTCATGACGTTTCGAGCTATTTTGACCCCCTTTAAGCCCAACCCTGTCGAAACCGCATGACGGAGTTTCCTTTTTGAACAGTTTCTTAGAATTTAAATTTGATCATAAATTTGGATGCCCATTCGATGAACAAGCATGCATGCAAACTTTTGAGACATTCCAAAATATTTTCACCCCCTTTAAGCCAAACCTTAGCAAAACCTCACAACGGAGTTTCACGTTTAAGTAATTTCTCAAAACTAAAATTTAATCGTAGATTTATTGGCGCATTTGGTAGATAAGAGTGCATGCTAACTTTCATGGTGTTCGAAGCTATTTTGGTCATTTTTCAGGGGTCGTCAGGTAAAATACTAAGAGATGTTATTTTTTCAGCTTTCTTGTAAGTGAAATTTGAAAGAGAATTGAGGTACCCATTTGAGAGATAACCATGCATACAAAATTTCAAGGGATTTCGAGCTATTTTGGACCTTAAGCAAACTTGGTGAAACCAATCCCTAAAAGGTTGCATTTGTTTCCAATTTCTCAAAGCCATTTTCCCCTCCTTTAAGCCAAACCTTAGCGAAATTGAACGACGAGGTTTCAATTTTGACCAAACTCTCGTAGTTGAAATTTGATCATAGATTTGGATGATCGTTTGATATAAAAACGTGCACGCCAACTTTTGTTATGGTCCGAGCTATTTGGACCCCTTTGAGCCCAACTCTAGCGAAAATGAACGACGAAGTTTCACTTCTAACTAATTTCTCATAATTGAAATTTGATCATGGATTTGGATGCTCGTTTGATAGGTAACTATGCACTCCAACTTTCACAATGTTTTGAGCTATTTTCACCCCTTGTAACCCCAACCTTAGTGAAACCGCATGACGGAGTTTCACTCTTGACAAATTTCTTGATATTAAAATTTGACAAATTTCTTAAACAAGCATGCACGCCAACTTTCACAATGTTCCAATCTATTTTGACCACCTTTAAGCCCAACCCTAGCTAAAAGGCATGACGAAGTTTCACTTTTGAGCAGCTTCGTATAGTTGAAATTTGATCATAGATTTGAATTCCCATTTGATAGACAAGCATGCACACGAAATTTTTAGGCGTTCCAAAATTTTTCACCCCCCTTAATCCCAACCTCAGAAAAACCGTACAACAGAGTTTCATTTTTGACTAACTTCTTAGAATTAAAATTTGATCATAGATTTATCTTAGAATTTGGTAGATAACAGTTCACACCAGCTTTCACAATGTTCGCAGTTATTTTGGTCATTATATTCAAGGTTGGATAACCATGCATACACACTTTCAACGGATTTTGAGCTATTTTGGACCTTGGTCAAACTTGGTCAAACCAAGGCCTAAAATGTTGAACTTTTTTTCAATTTCTTCAAAATCAAATTTAAAAGTAGATTTAGATACCCATTTAAGAGGCACACATAAAAACGTGAACAACGGAGTTTCACTTTTAACCAATTTATTGGAATTAAAATTTAATCATTGATTTTAATGTTCATTTCTAAGATAAGAGTGCATGCCACCTTTCACGATGTTGAGAGCGATTTTCGACATCTTTAAGCAAAACCCTAACAAAACTGCAAGATGCAGTCTCAGCTTTGACCAAATTCTCAGAATTGAAACCTGATCATAGGTTTGGATGCATATTGGATAGACAAGCATGCACGCCAACTTTTGTGAGGTTTTGAGCTATTTTGACCCCCTTTAAGCCCAACCCTGTCGAAACCGCACGAAGGAGTTTCACTTTCGAGCAGTTTCTTAGAATTAAAATTTGATCGTAGATTTATCTTAGCATTGGGTAGATAACAATGCACACCAACTTTCACGATGTTCAAAATTATTTTGGTCATTATTCAAGGTTGGTCAAGCAAAGGTCTAAGAGATGCTATTTTTTTTACTTTCTTGTAAGTGAAATTTGAAAGAGAATTTAGGTACCCATTTGAGAGATAACCATGCATACACACTTTTAGGGGATTTCGAGCTATTTTGGACCTTGGTCAAACAAAGGCCTAAAAGGTCACACTTTTTTCCAATTTCTTAGAAATCAAATTTAAAAGTAGATTTAGATACTCATTTAAGAGGCACACATAAAAACGTGCAAGACAGAGTTTCACTTTGAACCAATTTCTTTGAATTAAAATTTAATCATAGACTTAAAAGCACATTTGGAAAATAAGAGTGCATGCCAACTTTCACGATGTTGAAAGCTATTTTAAGCATCTTTAAGCCAAACCCTAACAAAACTGCACGATGTAGTCTCAGCTTTGACCAAATTCTCAGAATTGAAACCTAATCATATGTTTGGATGCATATTGGATAGAAAAGCATGCACGCCAACTTTCACGCCGTTTCGAGCTATTTTGACCTCCTTTAGCCCAACCCTGTCGAAACCACATGACGGAGTTTCCTTTTCAAACAGTTTCTTAGAATTTAAATTTCATCATAAATTTTGATGCCCATTTGATGAACAAGCATGCATGCAAACTTTTGAGACAGTCCAAAATATTTTCACCCCTTTTAAGCCAAACCTTAGCAAAACCGCGCAACGGAGTTTCACATTTAAGTAATTTATCAAAACTAAAATTTAATTGTAGATTTATTGGCGCATTTGGTAGATAAGAGTGCATGCTAACTTTCATGGTGTTCAGAGCTATTTTGGTCATTATTCAAGGTTGGTCAAGTAAAAGACTAAGAGATGTTATTTTTTTAGCTTTCTTGTAAGTGAAATTTGAAAGAGAATTGAGGTACCCATTTGAGAGATAACCATGCATACAAACTTTCGACGGATTTCTAGTTATTTTGGACCTTAAGCAAACTTGGTGAAACCAAGCCCTAAAAGGTTGCATTTCTTTCCAATTTCTCAAAGCCATTTCCCCCTCCTTTAAGCCAAACCTTAGCAAAATCGAACGAGGAAGTTTCACTTTTGACCAAACTCTCGGAGTTGAAATTTGATAATGGATTTGGATGACTGTTTGATATAAAAATGTGCACGCCAACTTTTTTAATGGTCCGAGCTATTTGGACCCCTTCGAGCCGAACTCTAGCGAAAATGAAGGATGAAGTTTCACTTCTGACTAATTTCTCAGAATTGAAATTTGATCATAGATTTGGATGCCCGTTTGATAGGTAACTGTACACTCCATCTTTCATAATGTTTTGAGCTATTTTCACCCCTTATAACCCCAACCTTAGCGAAACCGCATGACAGAGTTTCACTCTTGACAAATTTCTTGATATTAAAATTTGATTATAGATTTAGATGTGCATTTGGAAGATAAGAGTGCACGCCTACTTTCATGATGTTCAGAGTTATTTTCGTCTCCTTTAAGCCAAACCCTAACAAAACCGGACGATGGAGTTTTGCTTTTGACCAACTTCTAAGAATTGAAACTTGATCATAGATTTGGATGTCCATTAGACAAACAAGCATGCACGCCAACTTTCACAATGTTCCAATCTATTTTGACCACCTTTAAGCCCAACCCTGGCTAAAAGGCATGACGAAGTTTCACTTTTGAGCAGTTTCGTATAGTTGAAATTTGATCATATATTTGAATGCCCATTTGATAGTGCACACAAAATTTTGAGATGTTCCAAAATATTTCACCCCCCTTAATCCCAACCTTAGCAAAACCATACAACAGAGTTTCACTTTTGACTAACTTCTTAGAATTAAAATTTGATCATAGATTTATCTCAGAATTTGGTAGATAACAGTTCACACCAACTTTCACAATGTTCGCAGTTATTTTGGTCATTATTAAAGGTTGGTTAAGCAAAGGTCTAAGAGATGCTACGTTTTCGACTTTCTTGTAAGTGAAATTTGAAAGAGAATTTGGGTGCCCATTTGAGATATAACCATGCATACACACTTTCAAGGGATTTCGAGCTATTTTGGACCTTGGTCAAACTTGGTCAAACCAAGGCCTAAAATGTTGAACTTTTTTTCAATTTCTTAGAAATCAAATTTAAAAGTAGATTTAGATACGCATTTAAGAGGCACACATAAAAACATGAACAACGGAGTTTCACTTTTAACCAATTTATTGGAATTAAAATTTAATCATTGATTTAAATCTGCATTTGGAAGATAAGAGTGCATGCCAGCTTTCACGATGTTGAGAGCTATTTTCGGCATCTTTAAGCAAAACCCTAACAAAACTGCAAGATGCAGTCTCAGCTTTGACCAAATTCTCATAATTGAAACCTGATCATAGGTTTGGATGCATATTGGATAGAAAAGCATGCACGCCAACGTTTGTGACGTTTTGAGCTATTTTGACCCCCTTTAAGCCCAACCCTGTCGAAACCGCACGAAGGAGTTTCACTTTCGAGCAGTTTCTTAGAATTTAATTTTGATCATAAATTTGGATGCTCATTTGATGAACAAGTGTGCAAGCAAACTTTTGAGACATTCCAAAATATTTTCACCCCCTTTAAGCACAACCTTAGAAAAAATGCACAACGAAGTTTCACGTTTGACTAATATCTCAAAATTAAAATTTAATCCTAGATTTATCGGCGCATTTCGTAGCAAAACCATACAACAGAGTTTCAGTTTTGTCTAATGTCTCAGAATTAAAATTTGATCGTAGATTTATCTTAACATTGGGTAGATAACAATGTACACCAACTTTCACGATGTTCGAAGTTATTTTGGTCATTATTCAAGGTTGATCAAGCAAAGGTCTAAGAGATGCTATTTTTTTACTTTCTTGTAAAAGAAATTTGAAAGAGAATTTAGGTATCCATTTGAGAGATAACCATGCATACACACTTTTAGGGGATTTCCAGCTATTTTGTACCTTGGTCAAACCAAGGCCTAAAAGGTCACACTTTTTTCCAATTTCTTAGAAATCAAATTTAAAAGTAGATTTAGATACCCATTTAAGAGGCACACATAAAAACGTGCAAGACGGAGTTTCACTTTGAACCAATTTCTTGGAATTAAAATTTAATCATAGATTTAAAAGCGCATGTGGAAAATAAGAGCGTGTGCCAACTTTCACGATGTTGAGAGTTATTTTAGGCATCTTTAAGCCAAACCCTAACAAACCTGCACGATGCATATTGGATAGACAAGAATGCACACCAACTTTCACGACGTTTCGAGCTATTTTGACCCCCTTTAAGCCCAACCTTGTCGAAACCGCACGATGGAGTTTCCTTTTCGAACAGTTTCTTAGAATTTAAATTTGATCATAAATTTGGATACCCATTTGATGAACAAGCATGCATGCAAACTTTTGAGACATTCCAAAATATGTTCACCCGCTTTAAGCCAAACCTTAGCAAAACTGCGAAACGGAGTTTCACGTTTAAGTAATTTCTCAAAACTAAAATTTAATCGTAGATTTATTGGCGCATTTGGTAGATAAGAGTGCATGCTAACTTTCATGGTGTTCGGAGCTATTTTGGTCATTATTCAAGGTTGGTCAAGTAAAAGACTAAGAGATGTTGTTTTTTCAGCTTTCTTGTAAGTGAAATTTGAAAGAGAATTGAGGTACCCATTTGAGAGATAACCATGCATACAAACTTTCAAGGGATTTCGAGCTATTTTGGACCTTAAGCAAACTTGGTGAAACAAAGCCCTAAAAGGTTGCATTTGTTTCCAATTTCTCAAAGCCATTTTCCCCTCCTTTCACTTCTGACTAATTTCTCAGAATTGAAATTTGATCATAGATTTGTATGCCCATTTGATAGGTAATTGTGCACTCCAACTTTCACAACGTCTTGAGCTATCTTCACCCCTTGTAACCCCAACCTTAGCGAAACCGCATGACGGAGTTTCACTCTTGACGAATTTCTTGATATTAAAGTTTGTTTATAGATTTAGATGTGCATTTGGAGGATCAGAGTGCACACCCACTTTCATGATGTTCAGAGTTATTTTCGTCTCCTTTAAGCCAAACCCTAACAAAACCACACGATGGAGTTTTGCTTTTGACCAACTTCTAAGAATTGAAACTTGATCATAGATTTGGATGTCCATTAGATAAACAAGAATACACGCCAACTTTCACAATTCCAATCTATTTTGATCACTTTTAAGCCCAACCCTACCTAAAAGGCATGACGAAGTTTCACTTTTGAGCAGTTTCGCATAGTTGAAATTTGATTATAGATTTGAATGCCCATTTGATAGACAAGCGTGCACACGAAATTTTGAGACGTTCCAAAATATTTCACCCCCCTTAATCCCAACCTCAGCAAAACCATACAACAGAGTTTCACTTTTGACTAACTTCTTAGAATTAAAATTTGATCATAGATTTATCTTAGAATTTGGTAGATAACAGTTCACACCAACTTTCACAATGTTCGCAGTTATTTTGGTCATTATTCAAGGCTGGTCAAGCAAAGGTCTAAGAGATGCTACTTTTTCGACTTTCTTGTACGTGAAATTTGAAAGAGAATTTGGGTGCCCATTTGAGAGATAACCATGCATACCCACTTTCAAGGGATTTCGAGCTATTTTGGACCTTGGTCAAACTTGGTCAAACCAAGTCCTAAAATGTTGAACTTTTTTTCCATTTCTTAGAAATGAAATTTAAAAGTAGATTTAGATACCCATTTAAGAGGCACACATAAAAACGTGAACAACGGAGTTTCACTTTTAACCAATTTATTGGAATTAAAATTTAATCATTGATTTAAATGTGCATTTCTAAGATAAGAGTGCATGCCAACTTTCACGATGTTGAGAGCTATTTTCGACATCTTTAAGCAAAACCCTAACAAAACTGCACGATGCAGTCTCATCTTTGACCAAATTCTCAGAATTGAAACCTGATCATATGTTTGGATGCATATTGGATAGACAAGCATGCACGCCAACTTTCACGACGTTTCGAGTTATTTTGACCCCCTTTAAGCCCAACCCTGTCGAAACCACACGACGGAGTTTCCTTTTCGAACAGTTTCTCAGAATTTAAATTCAATCATAAATTTGGGATGCCCATTTGATGAACAAGCATGCATGCAAACTTTTGAGACATTCCAAAATATTTTCACCCCCTTTATGCCAAACTTTAGCAAAACCGCGCAACGGAGTTTCACGTTTAAGTAATTTCTCAAAACTAAAATTTAATCGTAGATTTATTGGCGTATTTGGTAGATAAGAGTGCATGCTAACTTTCATGGTGTTCAGAGCTATTTTGGTCATTATTCAAGGTTGGTCAAGTAAAAGACTAAGAGATGTTATTTTTTCAGCTTTCTTGTAAGTGAAATTTGAAAGAGAATTGAGGTACCCATTTGAGAGATAACCATGCATACAAACTTTCAAGGGATTTCGACCTATTTTGGACCTTAAGCAAACTTGGTGAAATGAAGCCCTAAAAGGTTGCATTTGTTTCCAATTTCTCAAACCCATTTTCCCCTCCTTTAAGCCAAACCTTAGCGAAATCGAACGACGAAGTTTCACTTTTGACCAAACTCTCGGAGTTGAAATTTGATCATAGATTTGGATGGCCGTTTGATATAAAAACGTGCATGCCAACTTTTGCACTGGTCCGAGATATTTGGAACCCTTCGAGCCCAACTCTAGCAAAAATGAACGACGAAGTTTCGCTTTTGACTAATTTCTCAGAATTGAAATTTGATCATAGATTTGGATGCCTGTTTGATAGGTAACTGTGCACTCCAACTTTCACAACGTTTTCAGCTATTTTCACCCCTTGTAACCCCAACCTTAGCGAAACCACATGACGGAGTTTCACTCTTGATAAAATTTCTTGATATTAAAATTTGATTATAGATTTAGATGTGCATTTGGAAGATAAGAGTGCATGCCAACTTTCATGATGTTCAGAGTTATTTTCGTCTCCTTTAAGCCAAACCCTAACAAAACCGCGCGATGGAGTTTTGCTTTTGACCAACTTCTAAGAATTGAAACTTGATCATAGATTTGGATGTCCATTAGATAAACAAGCATGCACACCAACTTTCACAATGTTCCAATCTATTTTGACAACCTTTAAGCCCAACCCTAGCTAGAAGGCATGACGAAGTTTCACTTTTGAGCAGTTTCGTATAGTTGAAATTTGATCATAGATTTGAATGCCCATTTGATAGACAAGCGTGCACACGAAATTTTGAGACGTTCCAAAATATTTCACCCCCCTTAATCCCAACCTCATCAAAACCATACAACAGAGTTTCACTTTTGACTAACTTCTTAGGATTAAAATTTGATCATAGATTTATCTTAGAATTTGGTAGATAACAGTTCACACCAACTTTCACAATGTTCGCAGTTATTTTGGTCATTATATTCAAAGTTGGTCAAGCAAAGGTCTAAGAGATGCTACTTTTTCAACTTTCTTGTAAGTGAAATTTGAAAGAGAATTTGGGTGCCCATTTGAGAGATAACCATGCATACACACATTTAAGGGATTTCGAGCTATTTTGGACCTTGGTCAAACTTGGTCAAACCAAGGCCTAAAATGTTGAACTTTTTTTCAATTTCTTAGAAATCAAATTTAAAAGTAGATTTAGATACCCATTTAAGAGGCATACATAAAAACGTGCAAGACGGAGTTTCACTTGGAACCAATTTCTTGGAATTAAAATTTAATCATAGATTTAAAAGCGCATTTGGAAAATAAGAGTGCATGGCAACTTTCACGATGTTGAGAGCTATTTTAGGTATCTTTAAGCCAAATCCTAACAAAAATGCATGATGTAGTCTCAGCTTTGACCAAATTCTCAGAATTGAAACCTGATCATATGTTTGGATGCATATTGGATAGACAACCATGCACGCCAACTTTCACGACGTTTCGAGCTATTTTGACCCCCTTTAAGCCCAACCCTGTCGAAACCGCACTACGGAGTTCGCTTTTCGAACAGTTTCTCAGAATTTAAATTCGATCATAAATTTGGGATGCTCGTTTGATGAACAAGCATGCATGTAAAATTTTGAGACATTCCAAAATATTTTCACCCCCTTTAAGCCAAACCTTACCAAAACCGCGCAACAGAGGTTTCACGTTTAAGTAATTTCTCAAAACTAAAATTTAATCGTAGATTTATTGGCGCATTTGTTAGATAAGAGTGCATGCTAACTTTCAACGTGTTCTGAGCAATTTTGGTCATTATTCAAGGTTGGTCAAGTAAAAGAATAAGAGATGTTATTTTTTCAGCTTTCTTAGAATTGAAATTTGAAAGAGAATTGAGGTACCCATTTGAGAGATAACCATGCATACAAACTTTCAAGGGATTTCGGGCTATTTTGGACCTTAAGCAAACTTGGTTAAACCAAGCCCTAAAAGGTTGCATTTCTTTCCAATTTCTCAAAGCCATTTTCCCCTCCTTTAAGCCAAACCTTAGCGAAATCAAATGACGAAGTTTCACTTTTGACCAAACTCTCGGAGTTGAAATTTGATCATAGATTTGGATGACTGTTTAATATAAAAACGTGCACCCCAACTTTTGCAATGGTCTGAGCTATTTGGACCCCTTCGAGCCCAACTCTAGCGAAAATGAACGACAAAGTTTCACTTCTGACTAATTTCTCAGAATTGAAATATGATCATAGATTTGGATTCCCGTTTGATAGGAAACTGTGCACTCCAACTTTCACAACGTTTTCAGCTATTTTCACCCCTTGTAACCCCAACCTTAGCGAAACCGCATGACGGAGTTTCACTCTTGACAAATTTCTTGATATTAAAATTTGATTATAGATTTAGATGTGCATTTGGAAGATAAGAGTGCACGCCAACTTTCATGATGTTCAGAGTTATTTTCGTCTCCTTTAAGCCAAACCCTAACAAAACCGCGCGATGGAGTTTTGCTTTTGACCAACTTCTAAGAATTGAAACTTGATCATAGATTTGGATTTCCATTAGATAAACAAGCATGCACGCCAACTTTCACAATGTTCAAATCTATTTTGACCACCTTTAAGCCCAACCCTAGCTAAAAGGCATGACGAAGTTTCACTTTTGAGCAGTTTCGTATACTTGAAATTTGATCATAGATTTGAATGCCCATTTGATAGACAAGCGTGCACACGAAATTTTTAGATGTTCCAAAATATTTCACCCCCCTTAATCCCAACCTCAGCAAAACCATACAACAGAGTTTCAATTTTGACTAACTTCTTAGAATTAAAATTTGATCATAGATTTATCTTATAATTTGGTAGATAACAGTTCACACTAACTTTCACAATGTTCGAAGTTATTTTGGTCATTATATTCAAGGTTGGTCAAGCAAAGGTCTAAGAGATGCTACTTTTTCGACTTTCTTGTAAGTGAAATTTGAAAGAGAATTTCGGTGCCCATTTGAGATATAACCATGCATACACACTTTCAAGGGATTTCGAGCTATTTTGGACCTTGGTCAAACTTGGTCAAACCAAGGCCTAAAATGTTGAACGTTTTTTCAATTTCTTAGAAATCAAATTTAAAAGTAGATTTAGATACCCATTTAAGAGGCACACATAAAAACATGAACAACGGAGTTTCACTTTTAACCAATTTATTGGAATTAAAATTTAATCATTGATTTAAATGTGCATTTGCAAGATAAGAGTGCATGCCAACTTTCACGATGTTGAGAGCTATTTTCAACATATTTAAGCAAAACCCTAACAAAACTGCAAGATGCAGTCTCAGCTTTGACCAAATTCTCAGAATTGAAACCTGACCATAGGTTTGGATGCATATTGGATAGACAAGCATGCACACCAACTTTTGCGACGTTTCGAGCTATTTTGACCCCCTTAAAGCCCGACCCTGTCGAAACCACATGAAGGAGTTTCACTTTCGAGCAGTTTCTTAGAATTTAATTTTGATCATAAATTTGGATGCTCATTTGATGAACAAGTGTGCAAGCAAACTTTTGAGACATTCCAAAAAAATTTCACCCCCTTTAAGCACAACCTTAGAAAAACTGCACAACAAAGTTTCACGTTTGACTAATTTCTCAAAATTAAAATTTAATCCTAGATTTATCAGCGCATTTTGTAGCAAAACCATCCAACAGAGTTTCAGTTTTGACTAATTTCTCGGAATTAAAATTTGATCGTAGATTTATCTTAGCATTGGGTAGATAACAATGCACACCAACTTTCACGATGTTCGAAGTTATTTTGGTCATTATTCAAGGTTGGTCAAGCAAAGGTCTAAGAGATGCTATTTTTTTGACTTTCTTGTAAGTGAAATTTGAAAGAGAATTTAGGTACCCATTTGAGAGATAACCATGCATACACACTTTTAGGTGATTTCGAGCTATTTTGGACCCTGGTCAAACCAAGGCCTAAAACGTCACACTTTTTTCCAATCTCTTAGAAATCAAATTTAAAAGTAGATTTAGATACCCGTTTAAGAGGCACACATAAAAACGTGCAAGACGGAGTTTGATAAAAGCACATTTGGAAAATAAGAGTGCATGCCAACTTTCACGATGTTGAGAGCTATTTTAGGCATCTTTAAGCCAAACCCTAAGAAAACTGCACGATGCAGTCCCAGCTTTGACCAAATTCTCAGAATTGAAACCTGATCATATGTTTGGATGCATATTGGACAGACAAGCATGCACGCCAACTTTCACGACGTTTCGAGCTATTTTGACCCCTTTTAAGCCCAACCCCGTCGAAACCGCACGACGGAGTTTCCTTTTCGAACAGTTTCTTAGAATTTAAATTTGATCATAAATTTGGATGCCCATTTGATCAACAAGTATGCATGCAAACGTTTGAGACATTCCAAAATATTTTCACCCCCTTTAAGCCAAACCTTAGCAAAACCGCGCAACGGAGTTTCACATTTAAGTAATTTCTCAAAACTAAAATTTAATCGTAGATTTATTGGCGGATTTGGTAGAGAAGAGTGCATGCTAACTTTCATGGTGTTCGGAGCTATTTTGGTCATTATTCAAGGTTGGTCAAGTAAAAGACTAACAGATGTTATTTTTGCATCTTTCTTGTCAGTGAAATTTGAAAGAGAATTGAGCTAGCTATTTGAGAGATAACCATGCATACAAACTTTCAAGGGATTTCGACGTATTTTGGACCTTAAGCAAACTTGGTGAAACCAAGCCCTAAAAGGTTGCCTTTGTTTCCAATTTCTCAAAGCCATTTTCCCCTCCTTTAAGCCAAACCTTAGAGAAATCGAATGACGAAGTTTCACTTTTGACCAAACTCTCGGAGTTGAAATTTGATCATAGATTTGGATGACCGTTTGATATAAAAACGTGCACGCCAACTTTTGCAATGGTCCGAGCTATTTGGACCCCTTCGAGCCCAACTCTAGCAAAAATGAACGATGAAGTTTCACTTCTGCCTAATTTCTCAGAATTGAAATTTGATCATAGATTTGGATGCCCGTTTGATAGGTAACTGTGCACTCCAACTTTCACAATGTTTTTAGCTATTTTCACCCCTTGTATCCCCAAACTTAGCGAAACCGCATGACGGAGTCTCACTCTTGACAAATTTCTTGATATTAAAATTTGATTATAGATTTAGATGTGCATTTCAAAGATAAGAGTGCACACCAATTTTCATGATGTTTAGAGTTATTTTCGTCTCCTTTTAGCCAAACCCTAACAAAACCGCACGATGGAGTTTTGCTTTTGACCAACTTCTAAGAATTGAAACTTGATCATAGATTTGGATTTCCATTAGATAAACAAGCATGCAAGCCAACTTTCACAATGTTCCAATCTATTTTGACCACCTTTAATCCCAACCCTAGCTAAAAGCCATGACGAAGTTTCACTTTTGAGCAGTTTCGTATAGTTGAAATTTGATCATAGATTTGAATGCCCATTTGATAGACAAGCGTGCACACGAAATTTGAGACGTTCCAAAATATTTCACCCCCCTTAATCCCAACCTCAGCAAAACCATACAACAGAGTTTCACTTTTGACTAACTTCTTAGAATTAAAATTTGATCATAGATTTATCTTAGAATTTGGTAGACAACAGTTCACACCAACTTTCACAATGTTCGCAGTTATTTTGGTCATTATATTCAAGGTTGGTCAAGAAAAGGTCTAACAGATGCTACTTTTTCGACTTTCTTGTAAGTGAAATTTGAAAGAGAATTTCGGTGCCCATTTGAGAGATAACCATGCATACACACTTTCAAGGGATTTCGAGCTATTTTGGACCTTGGTCAAACTTGGACAAACCAAGGCCTAAAATGTTGAACTTTTTTTCAATTTCTTAGAAATCAAATTTAAAAGTAGATTTAGATACCCATTTAAGAGGCACACATAAAAACGTGAACAACGGAGTTTCACTTTTAACCAATTTATTGGAATTAAAATTTAATCATTAATTTAAATGCGCATTTGGAAGATAAGAGTGCATGCCTCCTTTCATGATGTTGAGAGCTATTTTCGTCATATTTAAGCAAAACCCTAACAAAAATGCAAGATGCAGTCTCAGCTTTGACCAAATTCTCAGAATTGAAACCTGATCATAGGTTTGGATGCATATTGGATAGACAAGCATGCACGCCAACTTTTGTGACGTTTCAAGCTATTTTGAACGCCTTTATGCCCAACCCTGTCGAAACCGCACGAGGGAGTTTCACTTTCGAGCAGTTTCTTAGAATTTAATTTTGATCATAAATTTCGATGCTGATTTGATGAACAAGTGTGCAAGCAAACTTTTGAGACATTGCAAAGTATTTTCACCCCCTTTAAGCACAACCTTAGAAAAACTGCACAACAAAGTTTCACGTTTGACTAATTTCTCAAAATTAAAATTTAATCCTAGATTTATCGGCGCATTTCGTAGCAAAACCATGCAACAAAGTTTCAGTTTTGACTAATTTCTCAGAATTAAAATTTGATCGTAGATTTATCTTAGCATTGGGTAGATAACAATGCACACCAACTTTCATGATGTTTGAAGTTATTTTGGTCATTGTTCGAGCTGGGTCAAGCAAAGGTCTAAGAGATGCTATTTTTTTGACTTTCTTGTAAGTGAAATTTGAAAGAGAATTGAGGTACCCATTTGAGAGATAACCATGCATACACACTTTTAGGGGATTTCAAGCTATTTTGTACCTTGGTCAAACCAAGGCCTAAAAGGTCACACTTTTTTCCAATTTCTTAGAAATCAAATTTAAAAGTAGATTTAGATACCCATTTAAGAGGCACACATAAAAACGTGCAAGACGGAGTTTCACTTTGAACCAATTTTTTGGAATTAAAATTTAATCATAGATTTAAAAGTGCATTTGGAAAATAAGAGTGCATGCCAACTTTCACGATGTTGAGAGCTATTTTAGGCATCTTTAAGCCAAAACCTAACAAAACTGCACGATGCAGTCTCATCTTTGACCAAATTCTCAGAATTGAAACCTGATCATATGTTTGGATGCATTTTGGTTAGACAAGCATGCATACCAACTTTCACGACGTTTCAAGCTATTTTGACCCCTTTTAAGCCCAACCCTGTCGAAACCACACGACGGAGTTTCCTTTTCGAACAGTTTCTTAGAGTTTAAATTTGATCATAAATTTGGATGTCATTTGATGAACAAGCATGCATGCAAACTTTTGAGACATTCCAAAATATTTTCACCCCCTTTAAGCCAAACCTTAGCAAAACAACACAACGGAGTTTCACGTTTAAGTAATTTCTCAAAACTAAAATTTAATCGTAGATTTATTGGCGCATTTGGTAGATAAGAGTGCATTCTAACTTTCATGGTGTTCGAAGCTATTTTCATCATTATTCAAGGTTGGTAAAGTAAAAGAATAAGAGATGTTATTTTTTCAGCTTTCTTGTAAGTCAAATTTGAAAGATAATTGAGGTACCCATTTGAGAGATAACCATGCATACAAACTTTCAAGGGATTTCGAGCTATTTTGGACCTTAAGCATACTTAGTGAAACCAAGCCCTAAAAGGTTGCATTTGTTTCCAATTTCTCAAAGCCATTTCCCCCTCCTTTAAGCCAAACCTTAGCGAAATCGAATGACGAAGTTTCACTTTTGACCAAACTCTCGGAGTTGAAATTTGATCATAGATTTGGATGACCATTTGATATAAAAACGTGCAGGCCAACTTTTTCAATGGTCCGAGCTATTTGGACCCTTTTGAGCCCAACTCTAGCGAAAATGAACGACGAAATTTCACTTATGACTAATTTCTCAGAATTGAAATTTGATCATAGATTTGGATGGCCGTTTGATACGTAACTGTGCACTCCAACTTTCACAATGTTTTGAGCTATTTTCACCCCTTGTAACCCCAACCTTAGCGAAACCGCATGACGGAGTTTCACTTTTGACAAATTTCTTGATATTAAAATTTGATTATAGATTTAGATGTGCATTTGGAAGATAAGAGTGCTCGCCAAATTTCATGATGTTCATAGTTATTTTAGTCTCCTTTAAGCCAAACCCTAACAAAACCGCACGATGGAGTTTTGCTTTTGACCAACTTCTAAGAATTGAAACTTGATCATAGATTTGGATGTCCATTAGATAAACAAGCATGCACGCCAACTTTCACAATGTTCCAATCTATTTTGACCACCTTTAAGCCCAACCCTAGCTAAAAGGCATGACGAAGTTTCACTTTTGAGCAGTTTTGTATAGTTGAAATTTGATCATAGATTTGAATGGCCATTTGATAGTGCACACGAAATTTTGAGACGTTCCAAAATATTTCACCCCCCTTAATCCCAACCTCAACAAAACCATACAACAGAGTTTCACTTTTGACTAACTTCTTAGAATTAAAATTTGATCATACATTTATCTTAGAATTTGGTAGATAACAGTTCACACCAACTTTCACAATGTTCGCAGTTATTTTGGTCATTATTCAAGGTTGGTCAAGCAAAGGTCTAAGAGATGCTACTTTTTCGACTTTCTTGTAAGTGAAATTTGAAAGAGAATTTGGGTGCCCATTTGAGAGATAACCACACATACACACTTTCAAGGGATTTCGAGCTATTTTGGACCTTGGTCAAACTTGGTCAAACCAAGGCCTAAAATGTTGAACTTTTTTTTAATTTCTTAGAAATCAAATTTAAATGTAGATTTAGATACCCATTTAAGAGGCACACATAAAAACGTGAACAACGGAGTTTTACTTTTAACCAATTTATTGGAATTAAAATTTAATCATTGATTTAAATGCACATTTGGAAGATAAGAGTGCATGCCAACTTTCATGATGTTGAGAGCTATTTTCGTCATCTTTAAGAAAAAGCCTAACACAACTGCAAGATGCAGTCTCAGCTTTGACCAAATTCTCAGAATTGAAACCTGATCATAGGTTTGGATGCATATTGGATAGACAAGCATGCACGCCAACTTTTGCAACGTTTCGAGCTATTTTGACCCCCTTTAAGCCCAACCCTGTCGAAACCGCACGAAGGAGTTTCACTTTCGAGCAGTTTCTTAGAATTTAATTTTGATCATAAATTTGGATGCTCATTTGATGAACAAGTATGCAAGCAAACTTTTGAGACATTCCAAAATATTTTCACCCCGTTTAAGCACAACCTTAGAAAAACTGTACAACGAAGTTTCACGTTTGACTAATTTCTCAAAATTAAAATTTAATCCTAGATTTATCGGCGCATTTCATAGCAAAACCATACAACAGAGTTTCAGTTTTGACTAATTTCTCAGAATTAAAATTTGATCGTAAATTCATCTTAGAATTCGGTAGTTAACAATGTACACCAACTTTCACGATGTTCGAAGTTATTTTGGTGATTATTCAAGGTTGGTCAAGCAAAGGTATAAGAGATGCTATTTTTTTTACTTTCTTGTAAGTGAAATTTCAAAGAGAATTTAGGTATGCATTTGAGAGATAACCATGCATACACACTTTTAGGGGATTTCGAGCTATTTTGGACCTTGTTCAAACCAAGGTCTAAAAGGTCAGACTTTTTTCCAATTTCTTAGATACCCATTTAAGAGGCACACATAAAAACGTGCAAGACGGAGTTTCACTTTGAACCAATTTCTTGGAATTAAAATTTAATCGTAGATTTAAAAGCGCATTTGGAAAATAAGAGTGCATGCCAACTTTCACGATGTTGAGAGCTATTTTAATCATCTTTAAGCCAAACCCTAACAAAACTACACGATGCAGTCTCAACTTTGACCAAATTCTCAGAATTGAAACCTGATCATATGTTTGGATGCATATTGGATCGACAAGCATGCACACCAACTTTCACGACGTTTCGAGCTATTTTGACCCCCTTTAAGCCCAACCCTGTCGAAACCGCACGACGGAGTTTCCTTTCCGAACTGTTTCTTAGAATTTAAATTTGATCATAAATTTGGATGCCCATTTGATGAACAAGCATGCATGCGAACTTTTGAGACATTCCAAAATATTTTCACGCCCTTTAAGCCAAACCTTAGCAAAACCGCGCAACGGAGTTTCAGGTTTAAGTAATTTCTCAAAACTAAAATTTAATCATAGATTTATTGGAGCATTTGGTAGATAAGAGTGCATTCTAGCTTTCATGGTGTTCGGAGCTATTTTGGTCATTATTCAAGGTTGGTCAAGTAAAATACTAAGACTAGTTATTTTTTCAGCTTTCTTGTAAGTGAAATTTGAAAGAGATTTGAGGTACCCATTTGAGAGATAACCATGCATACAAAATTTCAAGGGATTTCGAGCTACTTTGGACCTTAAGCAAACTTGGTGAAACCAAGCCCTAAAAGGTTGCACTTGTTTCCAATTTCTCAAAGCCATTTTCTCCTCCTTTAAGCCAAACCTTAGCGAAATCGAACGACGAAGTTTCACTTTTGACCAAACTCTTGGAGTTGAAATTTGATCATAGATTTGGATGACTGTTTGATATAAAAACGTGCACGCCAACTTTTGCAATGGTCCGAGCTATTTGGACCCCTTCGAGCCCAACTCTAGCGAAAATGAACGACGAAGTTTCACTTCTCACTAATTTCTCAGAATTGAAATTTGATCATAGATTTGGATGCCCGTTTGATAGGTAACTGTGCACTCCAACTTTCACAACGTTTTGAGCTATTTTCACCCCTTGTAACCCCAACCTTAGCGAAATCGCATGACGGAGTTTCACTCTTGACAAATTTCTTGATATTAAAATTTGATTATAGATTTAGATGTGCATTTGGAAGATAAGAGTGCACGCCAACTTTCATGATGTTCAGAGTTATTTTCGTCTCCTTTAAGACAAACCCTAACAAAACGGCACGATGGAGTTTTTCTTTTCACCAACTTCTAGGAATTGAAACTTGATCATAGATTTGGATGTCGATTAGATAAAAAAGAATGCACGCCATCTTTCACAATGTTCCAATCTATTTTGATCGCCTTTAACCCCAAACCTAGCTAAAAGGCATGACGAAGTTTCACTTTTGAGCAGTTTCGTATAGTTGAAATTTGATCATAGATTTGAATGGCCATCTGATAGTGCACACGAAATTTTGAGACGTTCCAAAATATTTCACCCCCCTTAATCCCAACCTCAGCAAAACCATACAACAGAGTTTCACTTTTGACTAACTTCTTAGAATTAAAATTTGATCATAGATTTATCTTAGAATTTGGTAGATAACAGTTTACACCAACTTTCACAATGTTCGCAGTTATTTTGGTCATTATTCAAGGTTCGTCAAGCAAAGGTCTAAGAGATGCTACTTTTTCGACTTTCTTGTAAGTGAAATTTGAAAGAGAATTTGGGTGCCCATTTGAGAGATAACCACGCATACACACTTTCAAGGGATTTCGAGCTATTTTGGACCTTGGTCAAACTTGGTCAAACCAAGGCCTAAAATGTTGAACTTTTTTTCAATTTCTTAGAAATCAAATTTAAAAGTAGATTTAGATACCCATTTAAGAGGCACACATAAAAACGTGAACAACGGAGTTTCACTTTTAACCAATTTATTGGAATTAAAATTTAATCATTGATTTAAATGCACATTTGGAAGATAAGAGTGCATGCCAACTTTCACGATGTTGAGAGCTATTTTCGGCATCTTTAAGCAAAACCCTAACAAAACTGCAAGATGCAGTCTCAGCTTTGACCAAATTCTCAGAATTGAAACCTCATCATAGGTTTGGATGCATATTGGATAGACAAGCACGCACGCCAAGTTTTGCGACGTTTCGAGCTATTTTGACCCCCTTTAAGCCCAACCCCGTCGAAACCGCAGGAAGGAGTTTCACTTTCGAGTAGTTTCCTAGAATTTAATTTTGGTCATAAATTTGGATGCTCATTTGATGAACAAGTGTTCACGCAAAGTTTTGAGACATTCGAAAATATTTTCGCCCCCTTTAAGCACAACCTTAGAAAAACTGCACAACGAAGTTTCACGTTTGACTAATTTCTCAAAATTAAAATTTAATCCTAGATTTATCGGCGCATTTCATAGCAAAACCATACAACAGAGTTTCAGTTTTGACTAATTTCTCATAATTAAATTTTGATCGTAGATTCATCTTAGCATTCGGTAGATAACAATGCACACCAACTTTCACGATGTTCGAAGTTATTTTGGTCATTATTCAAAGTTGGTCAAGCAAAGGTCTAAGAGATGCTATTTTTTTGACTTTCTTGTAAGTGAAATTTGAAAGAGAATTTAGGCACCCATTTGAGAGATAACCATCAATACAAACTTTTAGGGGATTTCGAGCTATTTTGGACCTTGGTCAAGCCAAGGCCTAAAAGGTCACACTTTTTTCCAATTTCTTAGAAATCAAATTTAAAAGTAGATTTAGATACCCATTTAAGAGGCACACATAAAACGTGCAAGACGGAGTTTCACTTTGAACCAATTTCTTGGAATTAAAATTTAATCATAGATTTAAAAGCGCATTTGAAAAATAAGAGTGCATGCAAACTTTCACGATGTTGAGAGCTATTTTAGGCATCTTTAAGCCAAACCCTAACAAAACTGCACGATGCAGTCTCAGCTTTGACCAAATTCTCAGAATTGAAACCTGATCATATGTTGGGATGCATATTGGATAGACAAGCATGTACGCCAACTTTCACGACGTTTTGAGCTATTTTGACCCCCTTTAAGCCCAACCCTGTCGAAACCGCACGACGAAGTTTCCTTTTCGAACAGTTTGTTAGAATTTAAATTTGATCATAAATTTGGATG
>LPNX010618090.1:74523-84608 GCA_001517045.1 Pseudotsuga menziesii | reverse complement strand
AAATCTGTAAAGGCAGCTGCACCCACCTGAAACCTCAATTGTGAGGCTTGCTTGTATTTTTATTTCCAAATACTGTTGTCATCATAATTGCCTGGCTTCTCTCCTCATGCAGAACACTTGCATTTCACCAACAGCATAACCAATTGTATTATCTTGTTCCTGTAGCAGCGATTTTGACAAATACAACTCCGATGGAAGCGTCCTAGGAATAGAGAGTGATGGAATTAATTTCATATGCAGATAGTAGTGAACAAGAGTGGATATCTATGCCTGGGTATGCATTCTCCTCCTCTACCACAGATTCCCAAAACCACAACATGTTATTTTCTCACACAATCTGCATAAGTGATCATCACAAACCTTCAAAACGCATAGATAAGTCAATTAGCATAGACCTTTAAAATGCATAGATAAATCAATGAGGAAACCATGTTACCAAATAAATTAGTTAAGGAATTAGTTCTCATACTCTAAATAATCCTAATGCTACCAACTAATTTGTAGTCGAAGGATCCCAGAACATTATGTTAGTCGAGGAAGACCATTAGATAGTGTGTGACTATGAGTGGTTGTGTTTGAGATTAAGATTGGGTATAATCATGCCAAGGAAATTGAAAACATTATTACAGTCAAGGAGAATAAATGTACTCTGTTTTGCATTGAGATTGAGATTTGAAAAAAGGAGCATGATCCAAAATCATGAGGTTGCCAAGAAGATAACTACATCCAAGATCATAAAAACCAAGCTAGGAAATAGCTACAACCAAGGTTTCAACTTTTAAAGTCTCAAATGTTTGCTGCAAAACATGAGACTATACTTTGTTAGAGATACAACCATGGGTGTTTAATTTTGTTTCAATATCGTATTTCCATTTATGATTGATTTCTACTATCTAGAAGTTGGGAAGTAGGGCCAAATAACCTTTGTTTTAGTATTTCTCCTATAGATTTTTCATTTTTGTTTCATGTTTATCATTTCCATCCTTAATCCTGTCAGCAAAGTATCATCAACCTAGATAATTCAAAAAAATAATTAGGTCAGTTTTGTTAGCCGAGATTAGAGGGGAACGTGTTAGGAGTCACAAGAACAATGTTTATCAGTTGGAAAGTTGAACTAGAGACAGTGAACGTTGGCCAGGAAATAGAGTTCTCGATATAAAATACATGTTGAGCACCTTTTTTTGATGTAAAGCGTAGGTTCAACCCAAGTTCAGTGATGCACAATATGTGCATCAAGCATTAAAGATAACACTGAAAGGAAACTAGTTTTCATCCTCTTTTAAAGAGAAGGTTTTTCCTCCAATATATGCTCATGGTGTTTTTAGTATTTTTGTTGGCGAAGCACGACATACCTGGGATGCAATATTACTATCGATGCGGCATTTGGGATATAAGCTCCAATTGTGATGCTTCTTGCTCCCACTATCGAAAATCCCCCATATCGTCCACCTTTATTTCCTTCCTTCCATATATAAACATTTTGCAGGTCAAGGAAACACATTCAGGTTCAAAAAATTCTGCATAAAGACATGGTTATCTATAATCTGGAATTAGGAGTGGGACAAGTGCTAGTGATAAATACTAAATAGAAACCCTTGATGCAGGTTTCCAAAAAATTAAAAATATGTACATATAAAACAAACCCTACAACATCAATCAATCCACCGATAGCCAGCATAATTAGTAATCTGCATTGGATAATAAGGAAGAATTTATGCACAAGGTGCACAAATAATGTAAATAAATAGATCAGGGTTTTTACCACAAACTTTAAGCCATGAAAAACCTGGAAGCAAAGAGCAGAAGAACATTATAAGGAAATTACTCTGCAGGAGAAGACATTTTGTTGGGAGTCTGTTATGTTGCTTCTCGTCGCGAAGATGGATCCTGATCAAAGAATTGCCTGGGTAAACTCAAGTCAACAATATTTTAGTAGACAGTGATGTGGGGTAGCGAATCGCGATGCTTCTTAAAAATATGAACAATGGAGAACCTGATGGGAAATGGAAAAAGCACACAACCTTTCTTCCGAGTCCCTGCCTAAAGGCTGAACGGAAATAATAGCCACAATGATTATGAAGTTGAGGCAGCAGGCCACGTTGGGGAATCGGTTGAAATTGAGACTAAAACATCGCCATGGTTAAGAGAAACCTAACCTAAGCCAATATATTCCGACAAACACATTCGAGATATACCCACACCCAAATTTTCCATACATATGAAGGAGCGCACTTCCCACAAATATATCTGAATCCGATCCACTTTAATGATTTGGGTATGTATCTGCTTACCTTCTTCAATGTATGCTATCCATGTACACGCACTACCAACTGAGGCGAAAACAAATGGGGTTGGATCCAATTCTCCAACTTCCGTTTGGTGGCCAACTAACTGCAAACTGAGGCCAAAAAAAATGGGGTTGGCTTCAATTCTCCTGCTTTTGTTTGGTGAAAGAGATGGAAGGATTGATGTCATGTCCAAATGGTATCCCTCAGTAACAGCATTCACCGTTTTCAGATTTAAAACAGTAGGCAGGAAAAACAGAGAATTTATTCAATGTATAGCCAATAAATCCCATTTAAAATTAACCAGAAATACAAAGAATGGGAATGGAAAAAACCAAAACCTATTTACTATCACAGATAGCTTCACATCCACAAAATTTCATCCGAATCGATGATTCATTGGCCCAGCATTCTCAAAAATTCATAGGCAAAGATATATATATATATTTTTTTTCATATAGATCAAAGTCCAGACAAATTGATATGATACATCAAACATGGGCACTTACTGAAGGAGAAAGATGAAACAGCGGGCCTTCTTCCGGGCAAGTCTACAAAAGTAAAAATCACAGGCCAGGCCATCTTCTTCCAGATACAGATCCAGGTTAAAAAAACACAGACCATTTGGACCAACTTGCCAGGGCCTGCTATTTGATGCTCAAATAACTATAATTCACCAAAACCAAAAATGAAAGCAGATCAATGGTGAGATTCCTGCCACAAAGGGAAAGAAGACTAGGATCTAAGAGCTGGATCCCCGGGAAGACTGCAGGGGAAACAGGGTTAGCAGCTCTGGCTCCCTGTCCCTGGGCGTACTGAGAGGCGAGGGATGCAAATAGAATCATTTCTCCGTAATGGCCCTCTCCTCCTGTGAAATCGAAGATTCATGGCACGAAGTTGAATTGGAGGGGCAATCGAAAGGGTCAGAGCCGAGAGGTTTTTCAGCCGTCTGAGCTTATCCAAATAAACGCGGGCTTATCCAAATAAACAAACTTAATATAATATTACCTTCGCGTGGATATAGCGACGGAAGTTAGGGCTCGCATGGATATAGCGACGAAAGTTAGGGCTCGCGTGGATATAGCGACGGAAGTTGAGGCTTCGTTAAAAAAAATTGTAAAAATGCATAATTTACCCTTGATTTTTCCACGAAAGTAAAAAACATGGAAAACTAACGTGGAAAAATCCGCCCATATGTACTAGTGTTTGAGATTTTAAACCATAATGTGCACAATCGTTTAGTAGAATCAAGGTCAGCAGTTAATTTTATGCCACTGTCAGTCTGCAAGAAGATCAATGGACAACCTAAACCAACTACCTGGAGGGTTACTCAGTTAGACAGGACCAATGTGAAAGTAATCGGGGAAATGGAAGATGTTTTGTTTCGCTTATCTGCAGATGAAAAGATATGTCAATACATTGATATTGTAGTAGCAGACATACCTAATGTTTATGGACTTGTTTTGAATCAGGACTGGTCAGCAAAACTAAATGGATACTTCGCATCAGACTAGTCACATCTATGGTTGCCTCATAAGGAAAGTCCAAATCAGATAAACTTTATTAAGAGAGCCCCACATGAAGCATAATGTTACTCAATTGGAAGAAAAAAATGAACCAGTGAATTCTGTATTGGGAAATTATCTAATTGGGCTAGAACCAGGAAACTACCAAGCAAAAGAAGCTAGCAGTACACCAGACACCCATCCCGATCTCCTTTTATTTTCACGGGCTGATGAGATTGATTATAAAATAGTAGATGTAGTTTTTGATAATGGGTCGGCCTTTTTCAATTTTCAATCAAGCCTAGCCCCTCAACTTACAAGCTGCCAGATTTACAGGGGTGGGTAGAGAAAAGACCAGTTAGTGGTTAGTTCTCAAAGTTTATTTTTCTTGATTATCTTGTACATAAATAAACTGATTCGGTTGTTTATTTTTTATTTATTTTATTTCTGTTTATTTTAGTTAGATTTTGATTGATTTCAATAAAAGAAGCAAACTTTTGGTTGCATGGAGAGCATCATAATTTTGGTTAACCAAAATCCTTAATTATAATACTGTGTACTATTGATTTATCTGAAAGAATTTCTTCTAGTTTAGCAGTTTTCCTAAATGTCTATGAACACATTGAAGTCCTACTTAATCCTTGTAAAATAACTCAAGATCAAAAGGTCTGGAATACTATTTCGAGGCTCCATCCATCTAACATTTAAAAATTTCTGAGGGGGTGACAGTAAGGACCCATGGAAAGGAAGCAGGGTAAATAGTATATTATATATAAATGATCCCATGCCAAGAATTGAAAGCCAAAAGGAAAGTAAGAGTCAAAAAATCTCCTAAGAAATCAATATGTATCAAAACAAAGTACTAAACCATATGAGTACAAAATTTCCAAAGTTCTTTTCCGTCCGTGAGCTAGAAAATCAATACATCTCTCACACAAAAGGACACTATGAATAGAGGAGCCTAAATAAAAAATTCAGAAAGAAAGGCATGCAGGAGGACTCAAAAAGGACAAAAAGTTCCAAAAGCACAAAAGTGCAAAATGGCATGGGAATGAGGAACAAACGAATATTTCTATTTACCATATGTTACAATCCTATGGTGTCCAAGCTGGGAGCTACCCGAAGACAGAGGTAAAAATGAAATTCATATTCCTGGCCTCAAAAGAGTTATCTAGACTTTTAAATCTTGGTTCCCATTATCCCTAAATTGTACTGACATCAATGATTAAAGTACATACATTTGTCATTTGGGAAATCCAGACATCTAGAGGAATTTAGCATGCTAGTATTTATTGTCAAAACAGTCTGTTGCTCAAAGAGGAAGTTTTCCATAGAGCTGGGTTCACCAGGTAGTCTCCAATTGTTGCAGCTGCAACTATTTTCCCAAATTTTTTAAAATTTTGGACCCTCCTTGTCGATTTTATCTTTCCTGGATTTACTTGGTTTCCTAAACTCAGTTGTTCCTCTCCTACAATTTTGAATTTTTTAGTTTAATTCGAGGTAAATTGTTTTATTTCATTTCGGAGGTTGAATGGTCTAAAAATCCTTTGTCTAGCTAATGTTTTTTTACTTTGGAAACTTTAGGTTTTGATTTGTAAATGTTTTCATTTATCACTGTCGGAAGTCTTTTAAACAGAGAATCAAGGCCGTAGTTCTCTACACAGCTGCCATTGCGGAAGCTAAACAATGAATGTTCTGACGGATAGCCCTTATCTTTTCCATTGCCATGGTTTTATTGTTTTAACTTTCTCTTTTCTTTGCGCTATCGGAAGGGTTTTTTACTACTGATTGGAGGGCTAGTTCTTTGTGTCACCGACACAGCTGTGGCATTGAGCTCACCATCGCTGATACTTAGTCATTAAAACTTCCAATCGATGCAGTTTTCATTTGAAAGCGGAAGGCGTAGTCTGATTTTTTCCTGCCGTTGCGGTTGAATAGTACATTATATTTTCGATGTTTAGTTGGTTTATCTACTGATTCTTTTCTATCTAGTTCCCCAGTGCTCTGATCGTCGACGATTTTCTATTGTCACAAAAGCCTTAGTCTATATGACTTCCGTCGTTGCAGATTTTTAGTGAACTAACATGCCGATTCATTAGTGGTTCCGATCTCTAACGCTTAACTATCGATGGTTTTTAGTCGTTGGCATCGCTGACACTGCAAAGATGTTAAATATTATAGCCTCAACACTTAGCATTAAAGGTCTTCAACGCCGATTGACTTAATAGTCTCGCGAGACCCGTAGTCTGTTCATTGTCTGTCGTTGCGGCTATGAATAGGACTATTCTTTCGTAGTCTTTAGTTCTTTCGATCGTCGATGGTTTTCATTTGATCGTGGTATCCGTAGTAGGTATGTCTTCCACCGTTGTGGCTCCTTAGCGAACTAATTGTCTGATGCTTAGTGTTCAAAACTGTCGATAGGGTCTTCTTGTTGTTTTCATGGGAAACGGAGGTTTCTATTTTTGGTTGAGTTGAGGTTTCTCTGAGATGAAGAGCATAGGTTAGGGTTCAAATTTGGCGGTTACATTGTTATGATTCATGCTTTCATGATTTCGAGTTAGTCCAGATGTGGCCTGGATTGAGGTAAAGAGTCTTTTCATTGAGCTTATGATTTTAGTTTGGACAATGGATTTGGTGGATTTCAAGACACAAACTCGCAGTATTTCTTTGTTTTGTCATTTTTTCATGCATTAGCACTGTATATAGTTTATTTTACAGAATGCATACGGAGAAGGTAAATGGACTGATACAATTTTGGTTATTAATGACAAGGTGATTGCTGAGATATGTCTAGAAGACAAAGCAGAAGAAAGAAGGCAACAAGGAAGAAAGAGAAAGAAAATGAAGAAGCAGAGATGAAGAAAGAGAAAAAGAAAGTAAGGGTCTGAGATCTCAACAGATCGATAGCAGTAGAGGCCCAGGCTTGGGAAAATTTCATCAGCAACCAAGCTGGTCTCTCTTTATAAAAGTTCTATTAAATTTTAATTTAATATAACGTATTCTACAGCACTCACTAAAAGACAAATTTGTGATATTAAACGTTTGGGGGGGAGCCCAAAGGTTTTTCTGTTTTGTATAAATATAGGAGAGTTAGATGTAAAAAAGGAGGACTTTTTCCCAGATAGATTTGTGAGAGTATGTTGTAAGAATAATTATTTCCTTTTGCAATAAATAAATTACAAGTTTCCTGTTGGAGAAATCTTGGTGGAAGGTTTCAAACGCTGTGCTATGGATTTGTTGAATGTGAACTATTTCATTTTCAGTTGTTGTCAATTAATTGTGAGATCGTTCTAACTCTTTGAACCTATGTTCTTGATATGAATGCACTCTAGTTTATTCTATGAAATTTCCACTATGAGTAATGAAGGATTTTCATAAACAATGAGCTATCTTGTTGTTCATATATCTATTAATGTTCATGTGTGTTGAATTAAATAACAACTATCTGTGATTTTTCTTAATACATGCACAGAAATACATTACTCATTGATAAATGATAATCTTGCTCCCTAGGGATAGGTTATATAGTTAGTTTTAGTTTCTTGTTGTGTGTGATTTAGATGCGAGTGAGTTAAGACGAGAGGTAAGAACCTGCGCATCACATTGTGACCGCTCCTCGTATTCTCTATCAATATGCATTCTTAGATAGGCACTTGCATATCATACTTAAATTCAAAAACTAAAATATATACGGTGGACCAGGCCGTAACCGGTAAAGCCTTTTATTTTGTTACTTGACCTATGGTAGCCCGACCATAAACCGGACAGATTCCCCATACCAAACAGTAACGGGCTAGTTGGGAATGTTTACTGGGGAGAATCCCTAACTGTTGTTACCTGTAAATTTCCAGGCATCAACAGAACCGTACCGTCACATAAGTCAAGGTGCAATGGAAGCACCTTAATGTGGAAGAGTTCACTTGGGAATTGGAAAGTGATATGCGAGAGGCATATCTGATCCTATTTCAAGATGAAGAGATGGAAGAATAAAGAAACCAAAAATAATAACACCAAGGATGGTGTTATCCTCTAAGGGGAGGTGTATGTAACACACCAAGATTTAATAAATTGTTATTTAATTATTTTTGAATTTTTATTTTTATTTCAAAACATTTTTTACAATAAGTAAAAAACAGATGTAATGGATTATTCTTTTATTAATCAATATACTAGAGGGAACTAAACTGAAATAGTTTTTGAAAGAGTGTTTATTGGCCCACAAGAGGAAAACACATGTGGATGAAGCTGCTGAGTGAGAACTCAAGATGCAGGATGCAACTTCCCCAAGATCAGGTCACAACTCCTTGTTGAGTGCTAAAGAGTAGGAGGCTCATAAATGACCAAGTCCTATGCAAAATACTATATAATAGTATGTCCATTAGTAAGCAGGAGCCTGGAAATGGATGGGGAATTGATCTGATAACGCAAGAGATGGCGCATTAAGTGGATTTTTCTCTTATGGTTCAATGAACAGGATCAAGGGTTTTGGAGCAAGTGAGACGTGGATGCTCTAGGAGTTGGTTGGGAGGAACGACTATTTCATTTTTGTTTTCCCGACAATAGTTCCAGGTTTCCTGTCTTATTTCTTATTTGTTTAGAACTACTTATAGTAGGATTTTTAGTTTAGCTATGAATCACAACTATTTATTTTAGTAGGAATCTTATTATGCATTTGTTCAAATATTTCCTATTATTTATTGAATCTAAATATTCTTTCCTATATTTATATTCATGTCTGTAAAATAATCGAATTTAGTAACTGTAGGGTTCCTAATGAATCTCTGTTCGGGCATCCATACCTAAATCCAGAATTCATGTTTTATGTGTTGATTAAAATAATTAGAAAGTTGAGCGAAAGATCTAATTATATGGTTTAGATTAAGTTGCTTATGTTCATAATTTAGTATGTTAATATAAATCATTTTAAAAGTAGAATAATATTATGTTCTAGTATAATCCTAGTTAATTTACAACACAACGGACATAAAAAATAATGTTCTAGATTTTATAACAAACTCACAGAGAATTCATCAAAACAAAGTAAATCAAATAACACAGTAAATTATTCTTTTGCATAAATTAAAAATCAAAAGTAATTTAAAACTTATTATTCTCTTAATAGGTTAAGAGTCGAGAAGCTTCCATAAAGCCAAAACATATTAAATTAATCTCAGATCATAAACCCCTAATACAGATCGAGAATGCCTAGATCGGGACTCACTATGATCTAGTGGAATAACTACAAATGCAATATATAAAATTATAAATATCTAACTATACCGAATATTGAAATCATAAATATCTAAATGAATCATAAACACCCAATTATTTATTTAACTAGCAGTCCCAACTGTAGTCGAGGTTATCAACAAAAAATATTTGATTTCTTTAAGCATCTAGCTCCTATTTTCCCAGCAAAAATCGTGACTTAATCTTTACGTTTGAAAATCAAATCTACTATACATATTTCAAAGTGATATTTTCAAAACCTGTTGAAAAAGCATGGAACCTCTGACTTTAGGTGAGAATTAGTGGTACTTCCCTAATGTATTTGAAGATGAAGTAAAAAGACAAAAGATATGTTATTGAATCAGATTTCATAATATATAACATTTATGCAGAAAAAATGTGTGTAAATGATTATAAAATTAGTTTTTGTGAAATTGGGTTTTCAAAATTTCAGCACATCATAACATATATGTTTGTGCGGGTGCAGCAATAGAGGTAAATCATGTCAATTTTGTATAAAATATTGCAGGCATGTAAAGGACATATGGGCCTAGTGCAACACTATTTATTCATATTGTTTCATGAATTTTTTTTATTAATTATTAAAGTCAGAAAAACTCGAAATGAAAACGTTCTATATGGGTGCAACACTTTAGAGGCAAAAATTAATGGAATCCTTGATTTGTATATATAATATTGTAGATTTCGCTCTCTTCTAGTGCACCATATAGTTTTCTTGGCAAATGGTCAAGGAAATCAAAAGTTATATAAAAAACAATCGATGTATCTATTTTTGAAAACTAACCTGTGTCATTTAGAAAAATAATAATAAATATTTAAAACATACATTTCAAGGAAAAGATTACATATTCAGAATTGTAAGATCGTACTCTACAATATTCTAAATTTTCATAAAAAAAACACTGTGTTTATCAAAGCAAAACATGCCATTGAAACTGAGCATATTGATAGAATTCTAAAAGATAGGCAATAGCCCTAGTTTTTATGTCCTAGCCAATAGGTTTAGTAGTCCGAAGCTAATTCCAAACATAATTCCAAACCTTAT
>LPNX010618090.1:38552-61970 GCA_001517045.1 Pseudotsuga menziesii | reverse complement strand
TCGTGGTTATGTGGGGAACTTCACATTTCTGGAAATGGTAAACATTTGTTGAATAGTTGGACTGTGGTTTTCCATGTGAATTTCTTCCGCCAGCTAGTTTCTCGAAATATTTGTGTGCATTGAGGTCCTGCTTAACCTCCTGTAAGGTCAATCAGACTCAAAAGTCTAGGATACTATGCTGAGGCTCCGCGCACTTTACACTTATAATCTGAGGGGGCAACGACAGGGGACCCACGGAGAAGAGCAAGATGAACAGGGTGTTATATCTAAATGATCCCATGCCAGGAAATAAATGCCAGAAGGCGGATAAGAGTCGGAACTCCTATAAAAGCATCATGCTCCAAAGCTAAATCTATATCATAAAATACTATTTTTCCAATGATCCTCTCCGTCCATGAGCTGAAGCCTTAAGCACATCACTCACACAAAAGGGCACTATGGGATAGAGTATCCTGAAGGGAAATTCAATAAGAAAGGCATGCATGAAGACTCTCATTAAAAAAGGACAAAATCCAAAAAGCATAAAATTTGCTAAGACGGCATGGGAATGAGGAACAAATGAACGTTGCTGTTCATCACCTGCTCCAATCTTGTGGTGTCCAATGTTGCCAGCTACCTGAAGAAAATTTAATAATAAACTCATATTTTGGCCTCAGTAGAGTTACCCGGACTCTAGAATCGTGACTTTCATTGCCCAGCTTGGACTGATATCAATGATCAAGGTACACACTTCTGTTATTGAGAAATATATATAGTTGGAAGAGTTCAATGGATATATTTGTTGTAGGACAGTCTACTTTTCAAGGAAGAAACCACCCAGAGACCTAGGTTCACCAGGAAATCGCCAGTTGTTGCTGCCGCAACCGTCTCCCCAATTTTAGTTTTCGCTTAAACTCTGGGACCCCTCCTCTTCATTGTTTACTTAGATCAATTGTTAAAATCTTGACGCCTTTGAGCATATCTGTGCATTTGAGGTTGATTGCCTACCTTTGTGCTTGTTTCTTTCAGTCAGCTCGAGTCGCGCGATCCGTTTTTTAATGCCCTTAGAGTGTGAAAGTTTTCCTTAGCGAAGAAAATTGACGTTTTAGCCTCAGTTGGGCCTCAGCGCTGTTCGTTTTCTCTTTGGATTGGGCCTCTTTTAGAAGAAGTTGATTTCTGTCTCACCCGCCGTTGTGGCTCATAGACCAAAGTCTCTGCCCAATTGAAGTGTCGCCCGACGCCCGATTCGTGGCTGTAAATTGCGTGCTCCAGATTTTCAGCTCACCCGCCGTTGCGGCCGGAAGGGGGAATTCAGCCTCCGATTCGTTTGTCGTCCGACATCCGACCTATCACTCCCGTCTCTTGTCTCCGATCTGCATTCCGTCCGCTGTTGCGGGTGGCAGAGCTATTCAGTTTCCGACCCACTTCCCTCCGCCGCCCGATTTCCTATGGCGCCTACGTTTCCACTCCTCCTCTTTTGGCGCCCCTCCGCCGTTGCGGCTCCTGGAGCTTTCTCCCACCCGGTACAGAAACCTTGTCTCATCCGATCGAGGTACTGCCCGACCGCCGATTCATTTTACCATGAAGTTTTCACCCGGATAAACCAAGCTAGTTCCCTGTGGATTTATCTTATGCACTGAAATTTGAAATGCTTAATGCCTCAATTTAGTGGATAATGCACTCAAGTGTCTGCAGGAAAAATCCCATGAGCGCCGAAGCAACTTAGATCGAAGAAAGGACAAAATAGATGAATGACAAAGGTACCAAGGAAGCAGTCACGGCGGTTACAGTCAGAATTTAAACGCTTATGGAAGATGATTGGAAAAACGCAACAGTCAGGGAAGAAGGTAAATCATCAAGGAGGCTGAAAGCCACCGGCTGGAGGGCAGCCCAGGGGGCAAAAGCTCCAGTTTAAATAGAAAAAGATAGGACTTAGAGAGGCCTTTTTCTGCTGGAAAATTTGTAATTGTTGACTTGTAAGAGGAGCTACCTCGTTTTGCTGGGAAAACTGCGATTTTTCCTGCTGGAAAGAGCAAAAGATGTGGAATGTATCAATGCAATTCAATAAATGATGACGAAGAGGAACTATTTTGTTTTCAGCAGTGTTTATTTACTGTAAGAGTATTTGATGTTTGAACCTATATTCTTGTTGGATGGTCTTCAGTAATTTTTTGGGTATATTTCCACTACGAGCAATAACTGTGTTATAAAATGATTGGCTATCTAATTGTTTGAATATCTGTAAGCGTTGATGTGCTGCAGAAGAAGTAGCAGCCACCTGTTTTTCTTCTTATGGTGTATGAATATGTATTGATCATCTAAAAATGACAACCCTGCTCCTCGGGGATAGTTTAGGCGGTTAGTTATTTCTATTCGTATCTGGTTTGGTTGCTTGTGAGCATAAGACGAGAGGTAAGAACCTGCGCATCACTTTGTGACCGCTCCCTGCATTTAGACCAGCCTACATTTAATTAGGCACGTGCATATCATTCATTTAAGTCAAAATGAAAAAACTCGGTGGGCCGGGCCGCAACCGGTAAACCCTTGTCGTTACTTCGACCTACGGTAGCCGGACCGTAAACCGGACGGATTCCCTATACCAAACGGTCAGCGGGCTAGTTGGGAACGCTGATTGGGGAGAATCCCTTACTGTTGCCGCCTGCGATTTTCCAGGCCTCAACACATCCAAATACACTTAAAATATATTCAATATGAAGAGACAAACTTGATGTAGAGGGACAAATGGAAAGACATGAAGTTAGTCGAAGCAGTTAAGGGCCTAGTGCACACGTTTTGGCATGATAACACTAGGCCTTTTTCTAACATGAAGGATTTGTTAAAACATTGTAGGGGTTCTAGAAACAATGAACCTTATGTTAAACATTATCTTGACATGACAGAAACTCAATTGTTCAAGATGTTTAAATTTTCCCACATAGAGCTAAGGATCGGGCAAATATCTTTTGAAAAATGCAAGCCTTGGTATGTTAGAATCAATACCATCCGGAGCACTTGTTGTTGTAGATACCACATAGAGTTTGACCTATATTACCATACATTTGCACATATATGTATTTTTTTGCATCCTAACCATGTGCAGGAATGCTCAAGTACAGTACCACCAATGTCATCCAGAGATTTCATCCATAGCATAATGTATCCAAGGAAAGATGGTTAGACACATTACTTAAAAGAATGTGTAGACGGTTCTTGCAACAATTGTGGTGGGGTATCATTATAGTCTGATTGCATCCATGAAAGTGAAGATCAAGCATTTGGGAATGCATTTGTTGAGAAGCAAAACTATCAGTATGAGGCATATCAACTACATGATGGGAAAGAAAGCAAGAATATTAAATTGGTGACTTCACAGGTAAATTTTTGAATATTGACATATTAATATTCATGTACACATATTTTTATGTTGTTTTATAACATTGTTTTTTTTACACCAAGTGCAAGTATGTGATTTTATTTCAGAGTTTCGTGGAAAGATCCAATAGTACATTCAACATGTCGATATGGCACGATGGCAAGGTGAGCAATTGAAAATATGTCGGGACACCTTCCCTCTCGGAATAATACTATCTGTGGTTGAATTTGCAGAAAATTACACCCTACAACAACAAAATGAAATACAAAGTCAATACTATCACTCAGAGCAGGTGAGCATAATGATGCATATCACGTATCAACATGGGCCAGATAGCAATGAAGAGAAACATGTGATACTAAAATAAATTCACTTCTAGATAAGTGACGACGAGACCCATGAAATCCATTGCGTGCAGCATTGCTTTAAATTATTCTATGATCATGTGATAGCTATGGATATACCATTTTATAGTCATTTCATTTGGTCAAATGGTTGTGCTGGACAGTTCAAGAATGCACGTGTATTTGAATGGTTGTGTTTGTTGCACATAAAATACGACGTGCCACATGTATGGAACTACTTTGAAACTGGTCAAGGAAAAGGATAGCATGATGGTGCTAGTGCATGCATAAAAACTTCCCTTCGAATGGAAGAGATGATGTTTGTAGGTGCTCTCCTTCGAGATGCTGCATCTATAGTGAAATGGTGTGCATCTTCCATGGGAGAACAAGAAACAAGGAAACACCTAGTGCAGAGAATATTCTGGGAGGTGAAAAATGTGGAATGATCCCAAACACATCGGGTGAACACCGTGCATGGAACTTGACAGTTTCATTCAATTAGAAGCTCGGACAACTCGGCCCTACAAATTTGGATAAGATTGAAGGATTTCTTTTGTAGTTCCTATAGCATCAATGAATGGGATTATTATGAGTATACAAATAATGTTGATACATGGGATTGAGTGACACTTGGCACCAATTTCAATGGGGTTAATGAAATAGACCATTTGGAAGATGATCACACACATATTTCTATAGACTATGATCACATATTAAATCTCATACAAGAAGCTACATGAGTAGTACCTAAATAAGAAAATGCATTTATGTATTGTTTACTCAACCTATGTAGAATTTAATTTATGTAGAAATTATAAATGCAAGACCTTATTTAAAAAATGTATTGTTAACCCGACCTATTTCCTTTCACAGGTCAGGTATATGCAGTGGTTTCCCCAAAAAATAATGAATGGGGTTCTGACTATTGGTTGGCATGTTTCTTAGAGGGGAAACAAACCATTTTCGAACCTGTTACAGATGATGAAAATATTGAATTCCCAATTGGCTAGATGGTTATAAAAGTGGAGTACTTAAACACTTGCAGCACAACAGAAAAGGAAAGGTGGGTATGTATATCAGGATTATAGATTAGGAACTATTGTATACCACTTGACCAACCTAGTAGTTGGTATAAACATCAAGTTGTGCACACTTAGTCACAAAAATAGGTCACATGTATGATACTTGCTACCTCATATAGAGCACACAAGATTGATGGACACCATTGGCGGCAGAGATGATCCAGATGGCCTACTTGTCTAACTGCATTGTCAGGTGCGTTATTTAACCTTTCAAGTGAATGCTAAAGCACAATTTCAATTATTTAGCCCTATTTTATTACCAATGTAATAAACCTGTGATTGACGGATACCATTCACAGATATAATACTAATCAGAGGATACTGGACACTATAAACACAATCGTACAACCTTAGGTAAGTTATCTATAAATCATGTTTGCACATTTTCATTGGGTTCTCATTTTTTTGTTATGATGTTACTAATGTCTATCCTTTCGTGTTCCTAAGATACAAACACCATCTATGGCACATTGGAGGCACCAAGAATGGTGTCTTTAGACACCAACAAATAGAATTCGAAAAATAACATGCTCTTGAGTTGTTGAAATTGACATTTTTTGATGTTTTTAGTTTAATATACATTTGATTACATTGTTGGGTCAAATCTTGCAACTATTTCATTTGGGGGTCAACACATGAAAACCCTCGACCATGGTTGTGTTGGTAGGGTTCCCATATTGACCTTTCCCTACACACTTACAGGAGTCAACAACATGCAATTTTGCTGCTCCGTTTGGTTTTTCGCTCCTAGACCGAAAGTCACTAAGTGTCCCTAAACGCCATTGTTCATGCGACTTTCAACTGGACATAACTCAGAAACCGGAGGTCGGATAAAAGAACCATTGATTCCGATGATCTCCTGGCATGTGATTACCTCTAGGTGGCCCTCTCCCTCCTATTTTCAAGGACCAGTGACTTCATTGTGCATTAATTTTGTAAACATGGTTTTTGATCATTTTCCTTCAATGCAGTTCTTGCATTGGTGGGTCAACTCTGCAAAACCCTCCATCGTGCCTCTTACAAGTTATGGTATGGAACTAGAAACACATGGACATGTACATATTGAAAACCAACTAGGCTTTCATGAACAACAAATTGCATGCCATCACTAGGGTTGACAAGTTATGACACGGAACCAGGGTTTAGTGACCACTTTACAAGTTATGAGATGGAACTAGAAACACATGGACCTATACATATTGAAAACCAACAAGAGTTTCATGAACACCAAATTACATGCTATCACTATGGTCGACAAGTTATGAGATGGAACTAGGGTTTAGTGACCTCCTTACAAGTTATGAGATGGAACTAGAAACACATGTACATGTACATATTGAAATCCAACTAGGGTTTCATGAACACCAAATTGCATGCTATCACTAGGGTTGACAAGTTATGACATGGAACTAGGGTTTAGTGACCTCTTTACAAGTTATGACATGGAACTAGGGTTTAGTGACCTCTTTAAAAGTTATGAGATGGAACTAGAAACACATGGACATGTACATATTGAAAACCAACTAGGGTTTCATGAACACCAAATTGCATGCTATCACTATGGTTGACAAGTTATGAGATGGAACTAGGGTTTAGTGGCCTCTTTACAAGTTATGAGATGGAACAAGAAACACATGGACATGTACATATTGAAAACTATCTAGGGTTTAATGAACACCAGATTGCATGCTATCACTAGGGTTGAAAATTTATGACATGGAACTAGGGTTTAGTGACATCTTTACAAGTTATGAGATGGAACTAGAAACACATGGACATGTACATATTGAAAACCAACTAGGGTCTCATGAACTACAAATTGCATTCTATCACTACTATTGACAAGTTATGAGATGGAACTAGGGTTTAGTGACCTCTTTACAAGTTATGAGATGGAACTAGAAACACATGTACACGTTCAAATTGAAAACCAACTATGGTTTCATGAACAACAAATTGCATGCTATCACTAGGGTTGATAAGTTATGAGATGGAACTAGGGTTTAGTGAACTCTTTTCAAGTTATGTGATGGAAGTAGAAACACATGTACATGTACATATTGAAAACCAACTAGGGTTTCATGAACACCAAATTGCATGCTATCACTAGGGTTGACAAGTTATGACATGGAACTAGGGTTTAGTGACCTCTTTACAAGTTATGAGATGGAACTAGAAACACATGGACGTGTACATATTGAAAACCAACTAAGGTTTCATGAACAACAAATTGCATGCTATCACTAAGGTTGACAAGTTATGACATGGAACTAGGGTTTAGTGACCTCTTTGCAAGTTATGAGATGGAACTAGAAACACATGGACATGTACATATTGAAAACCAACTAGGGTTTCATGAACACCAAATTGCACGCTATCACTATGGTTGACAAGTTATGAAATGGAACTACGGTTTAGTGACCTCTTTAAAAGTTATGAGATGGAACTAAAAACACATGGACATGTACATATTGAACACCAACTAGGGTATCATGAACACCAAATTGCATGCTATCACCATAGGGTTGACAAGTTATGAGATGGAACTAGGGTTTAGTGACCTCTTTACAAGTTATGAGATGGAACTAGAAACACATGGACATGTACAAATTGGAAAACAACTAGGTTTTCATGAACACCAAATTGCATGCTATCACTATGGTTGACAAGTTATGACATGGAACTAGGGTTTAGTGACATCTTTACAAGTTATGAGATGGAACTAGAAACACATGGACATGTACATATTGAAAACAAACTAGGGTTTCATGAACTACAAATTGCATGCTATCACTACAGTTGACAAGTTATGAGATGGAACTAGGGTTTAGTGGCCTCTTTACAATTTATGAGATGGAACTAGAAACACATGTACATGTATAAATTGAAAACCAACTAGGGTTTCATGAACACCAAATTGTATGCTATCACTAGGGTTGACAAGTTATGAGATGGAACTAGGGTTTAGTGACCTCTTTACAAGTTATGAGATGGAACTAGAAACACATATACATGTACATATTGAAAACCAACTAGGGTTTCATGAACACCAAATTGCATGCTATCACTAGGGTTGACAAGTTATGACATGGAACTAGTGTTTAGTGACCTCTTTACAAGTTATGAGATGGAAATAGAAACACATGTACATGTATGGTATGGTGCGGTACATGTTATTATGGTATGGTATGTAGAACTAGTACGGTATGGTATGTTAGTATGTTATGGTACATGTTATGTTATTATAGGGTCTTGTAGGGTATGATGTTAGTATTGTAGGGTAAGGTATGGTATATTAGTATGGTATGGTATGTTAGTATGGTATTATGTCCGTATGTTATATTATGGTATATTATTGGATGTTAGTATGGTATGATGTTAGTATCATAGGGTATTGTAGCATATGATATAGTATATTACACATGCATGCATGACTTAGAAGTAGAAACACATGTAACTTTAGTGTTATTATGTTAGTGTATGTAATTTAGGTAGTGTATGGTATGGTTATGAAGTTAAAAAGTTGAGGATAGCCATAATGTTAAAAAGTTGATGATTCATAAATTCTTCCTTTAAGTATTAGAAATTCATACTAGCACACATGTAAACCACACATATCATTATATCACATAGGTGAACCACACATATCATGTTCCAAGATCAAGTCAACCATATATAAATAATGTTACAAAAATTGGCATGCCACATGGCCATAATACAAAATAGTGGATCAAACTGTACATCTGTGTGTATAAAAACAAAAACATCTATGTATCCCCCCTATAAATTTATTCTAGTTATCCCCCCTTTCACTGCCACTTTCAATGTCTTCAGAGAAGTATAGCTTTCTTTTTCAACTGCTCACTGGTGATCCCCATTGTTGAACAAGAGGGATAAGTCACATCAGTGGAGACTACAGAAAAACCAAAATTTGTAAGTTAGTTTACCAAGCTATAAAAATTCTATGTACATTTGTTCAAATTCCAATCCAATATAACATTTTTACTTATTGTACATGAGTAAGTAATGATGGGTCGTGGTGCCTCACTAGAAGCGACCCCAATTGGGTGCTCTTCAAGCACCACTTGTTGACTATCAATCTGCATAAAAATATATATATATATATATATTCCAATGTCAACAAATATACATGTACATTGGGGGGGAAGAGGTGGGTCATATATTTGGTGCTCTTCAAGCACCAAATCAGAGAAAGTGATACATAAACGTACAAAGAAAGCGATACATAAATGTACCTGCTGGCTCGTCAAATATGGGTCACCGATTTGGTGGTCTTCAAGCATCGGTGCCTTACTAGAAGCCTGCATAAAGTAACATATTCCAATTTTAGATAATAAAAAGAATCAGAGACATATATACTACATGGACGGAAAATGATGTTTTCAAAGAAAGCGAAACATACATGTACCTAGCGGGGGGAAGAGGTGGGTCGCCAACAAACTCACTTTAGTGCTCTTCAAGCACCACTAGCTCAATAGTTTCCTGCATAAAGTAACATATGTCAAAGCGATACATAAACATACAAAAACGTACAAAGAGAAAGCACCAAATCAGTGAAAGTGATACATAAACATACAAAGAAAGCGATACATAAACGTACCTGCTGGATCGTCAAAGGTGGGTCACCGATTTGGTGCTCTTCAAGCACCGGTGCCTCACTAGAAGCTTGCATAAAGTAACATATTTCAATTTCAGATAATAAAAAGAATCAAAGACATATATACTACATGGACGGAAAATGATGTTTTCAAAGAAAGCGAAACATACATGTTCCTGGTGGGGGGAAAGAGGTGGGTCAACAACAACCTTGTTTTGGTGCTCTTCAAGCACCACTGGCTCAATAAATGCTTGCATAAAGTAACATATGTCAGTTTTAGATAATACAAAGAAAACGAGACATATCAATGGGGGCAATAAGGAAAAAGATACTTACATGTACAACAAGCAATATAAGCAAGAGTTACAATATATAAATATACACGGGGGACGTGCGGAGGTGTGTAACTAGTGGATCGATTAACTAGAAATGAGAGAAAAGGAATTCTTCTTGCATTAGTGAAGAAGTTCTATTTTTGGACATATTCATCAAAATCACTTTCCTACATACAAAAGGATAAAGATACAATTAGACAATTTCAAAAAAATAAAAAAGTACATGTTGAATCATTAAAATCACAATTAAAAGAAGGCGATACATAAACGTACTTGTTTGCTCGTCAGAGGTGGGTCATCGATATGGTGCTCTTCAAGCACCGGTGCCTCACTAGAATCCTGCATAAAATAACATATGTCAAATTCAAATAATAAAAAGAATCATAGACATATATACTACATGGATGGAAAATGTTGTTTTCAAAGAAAGAGAAACATACATGTACCTGATGGGGGGGAAGAGGTGGGTCTCCAACAACCTTGATTTTGTGCTCTTCAAGAACCAATGGCTCAATAGATGCCTCCATAAAGTAACATATGTCAATGTCAAATAATACAAAGAAAACGAGACATATACAGGATGGACGAAAAATGATTTTTTCAAAGAAAGTAAAACATAATTAAAAGCATATTTAAAATAATACCTGCATCTCGGAATCTACCTCTACATGAGAGGGACTAGGCTAAGATTTAACATACTCATCATGATCACCCTGCATAAAACATATTGTATATAGATTAGGATGTATTGAATGTAACAATCTCTACTATAAATATGTAAATAACGTTGACAAATTAAAAAATATAGTTCTTACAGCTAATTGTGAAGAACCAAACCCATATGCAATATTGACAGCAGCATCAATGTTCTCAACATTAATCAGCGGACTATGCGAATCTATGGTGCCATGGGACACCAGTTGTATATTTGTTCACATTATTTGTTAGATAATTAAATAGAAATAAATTGTGAAATAATTGAAAATTATGGTATAAAACAAAATATAATATGAAAATAATGAGTTTTACTTACAACTCGAAGTAATCCATCGTCCCAAAAATATGAACCAAATCCATAGCATATGTCGTCTCCACACGCTGTGCAAGGGTGTGGATTAACATGATGCTCTAAAATCTCTGCATCTCCAGTGCGATCTATAGATGGATCCTTACTATGCGATGGGCCGGCCTCGGAAGTGACAACCCCTTTGCCTACATTTCCTTGGACATCAGTCCCATGCTAAAGCAATACATCTTCCATGTCAAATAAGGCCTCCTATGTATCCTTGATCATAGGACCCGTAGGAGGATATACCCGAGGGGGTTTTGGTGTGCGTGGAGGGCATGGTACACGGTGTTGTACAGGAATAAACACCTTATAACCGAAGGTCTAGGGTTACCAACATACTCATAAGACTTGCAGGCAATCGACTCTAGAGTACAGAAAAGGAAATAAGAGGATAGAAAAGACTCACTTGATATACGACGGTTGATCCTAGCTTTGTCCTCTTCCACTCTGCTTCTTCTCCAAAGCCTTCAGGGATGCTTCTCCTTCACCTATCAAAAGAAAATCCTCCAAGTGCAAGATGATACATGCATATAAAATAGGTTAGAAAAATCATATACAGAGTGCTTAATCATAAGTATTCATCAAACTATAATACATGAAAGATATTCAAGACACATATGGAAGAAGGATTCTCTTTATTAACAATAGTGAATAAGTTCAGATTACAACCCAACGCCTGAGACAAGGACTCCTCTGCAACCAAAGGATTTTGAATTCCACTGCTACAAAGAATTATGAATAGACTCCACCAGCATAACTTTGCTCTCCAAGTATGATTGATTAATACCCCCTCCAAGGCCTTTATTTATACTTAGTGAAATAAGGCAGTTTCGAGGGTTGAGGAGGTTGAGACAGTTAAGATAGTTATAGTTAAGGGATTAACAAATCTCAGATAATCATGATTTATTATTTTTAATGTCAAAGGAAGGTGTATGTGGGTATTAATACTGGAAACTCGCATATAACATGTGAGTTGCTCTAAGGGGAACCCGCATACAAATCTGTACGCCAAATGCAATTATCGATACTCGCGTACAACATGTGACATGCTTTAATAAAAGGCGTGTATGTATGCGAGTTGCATATAGGAAGAGGCGTGTATAGCACTTGGCATATTTAAAGGTAAAAATAACCATCTGGATGGATGATAAACGTATTTCATAATATTCCCATGTATAGTGTTTTAGGAAACCTTCAATCCATAAATGTCCTTTTGTGTGCCAACATAGGGAATGTCGGCACTCGGACAGAGAAGTGCCATTCAGGTGGATAACAGATGCCCCCTAATGCGTGAGGTCAGAGGGAAGTGATGGCCGAAATACATTATAATATTTATCTTTGGAGAACTCGGAAATCCAATGGAGCAGAGATAGTACCTGAAACAAATACATAATAAGGTCATATACAAAGTCATATATGAGGATGCTATGTTCAATATACTGGAACACTAGCTCCTTTATAATATTTGAGTACATCATATGATACGGGTATTAAACCACATATATTGCAAAGGTGAACGAAGCCACAATATACAATAATGATGAGTCTTCAAAGATCTGGAAGCTGTGTACATGAATAGAGCATAATCTTGCGCAACTTAGTCCATAGGTGAGGAACTAAGGTCTTCATAAACTATCCCAAAGAACCAGTACAATCCAAGCCATGTGAATAAAGGTAGGTTGAAGTTGAACATGGAAAGGATTCAACAGTTTGTCAATCAATAAGTAATAATTAACAACTGAAGCAAAGGAATTCACCAATGATGAAAGTGAATCCTGAGGTACGATCATCAAAACTCTAGGTCTTCGTCATCAGGAAGTACTGAAACGGAACCATGCTATGATAGGGAAGGCAATAGATCCTCCAATGGATCATAAGAGTGACTAGGAACTGGGTAAAAGAAGGGAGACACAATAGATAACAGATATAACAATGATGGGATCAGGATAAAGATCAAACATTAGGTTGAATCCTTGAACAGTAAGCACGACACAGAGATGACCCAAGGTAGAATTTTACTCATAGATACAACAACTAGACTTATCCAATATGTAGGAGACATGATCAGATTCCCTAGGTATAATGGACAAGAGGAGGAGTAGGAAACTCAAAGTAATAGCTAAACGAAAAGTGAACATTGAGACATGGGTATCGAAAAAAATAGAGAGTGATATGTTCAAGGATGACATGTTGCCACTACTGAAAACAAGAGAAAACTTCTTCCTTACCTTCCCTGTTAAATTTTAACGAGTCCAGGAAAGTCAAATCGGATCCCTCTTCATTTTTTAACAAGCTTGAAGAGATGGGAAAATAATGCTTGATAGTGTCACTGATTCGTGGATTTAATGAGCCCGAACTAGTACATGCTCAGTTGGTGTTTTCACATTTAGAGAGTCTGAAAACTCCAAAGAAGACTCCAGGGGGGTCCTTTTTCATCCAATTTGGTCTCATGAGGCCGAAAAAGTATAAAGCATACCACAGAAGAACTCTCTTAACTTCCATAGAAGAAAAGGTGAACCTTTTTCATACTTAGTTAGGGAGGTCCGAAAAAGGTTAAATTACCACCTACCCAACGCACCTTCCAAAATAGCATAAAATAGCTTGAGTTTTACGAGTGTGAAGGAAATCAAGATCACTCAGAAAGATCCATTTCATTACGAGAAATGGGGATTACAACAATAAACTCGTTGCTTTGTTCTAAAGTGTTTAACGAGCATGACAAAGACACAAATTACACTCGGAATATTTTTCATGTTTAGGTCCAGAGCATGAAAAAGAGAAAACTAAGCTCAAACCAGGTGTTCCTTTTCCGTAAATTTAGTCCCCCAGGTTCGGAAAAGTGATAAACTTATGCCTGAGAATACTCTTCTCAATTCAAAAATAGAAAAGAGAGGGATCCTTTCTCGTATTATTCCGCATGGTCCAAGAAAGAGATAACCTACCACCAATGCAGATTCCCGTTCACATATTCTTAACGAGCTTGAACGGATGAGTTAACTCGGCAGTCAAGTCTGTTTTGAAGGAGTCAGACCTAAGCCTAAAGAAACTCCATAAGGGCAGGGAATCCTATAAAGGGATAGCTTGTAAAAAGATATTCCAAAGAAACTCTATTTGGCGTGAAAAATAGCTAAAAGGATACCCCTGGACCTTAAATAGTTGTGGAATGAGTATCAAAGAAAATCATAGGTTTTAAAGGAAGATACTCATGAAAAAAGGGTCCTATCCATGGAAGAACAATGGTAAAAACAGGGAACTAATGGTTTATAACACCATAGTCCGTGGAAAAATGTTGATTGCTAAGGTTAATGTGGATTGAATATAGATGCCAAAAATGTATTGGAAATGACAAAACCACCCTATGGGAGAAAAAACACTTTATAATGATGAAAAACCTATTTCAAGGCAAAAAGAAATATGGTATTAGTGAAATAGATTTCAAACTATAGGAAAAAACCCACTTTGAGAAATAAAATATCTATAAATAGTTCAAAATCAAAACAAAACTCACCATTTGAATTTTTAGCCATAAAAAGCAAGTTTTTACCTCTACTTTTATTCGATCGTTGTGGACAATCTAGTGGACAAAATCAAATTCCGCAAGTTGCAGGTAAGCCTACACCCCGAGCTCTTCATTTTGATCCTAGAAATTATTAATTTTGAGTCCCAATTTCATCATTAAAAGCATCCTAAAGCATGTCACGGCACGTACGTGGGTTAACAGTGTAAAGACTCGCGTACACGCGTTCTGTACGTGGGTTGTCTATACGGACAGTTGCGTACAGTATGCGACATGTCTAACTAGACAGTCACGTGTACTGTGTGAAGGATAAAAAGCTAAATATAGTCAAAAAATTTTGAAATTTTATATGAAATTAATGAATCAAATTACTTGTTTTTCTAGGTGTGAAGATGGTGCTGGAATGGAGGGAATGGGAACATGAAACAATGAACCAAGAAGCACTCCAAAGTGCACCCACCATACATGCATTGCGAACGAGTGGGATATTAAAGTTCTTTTGCACATCACCCATGCGGGCCAATGTCCGCCTATTAGAGTTCATGATAAACTATTGGGATCATGATTTGGGGATGTTCGACCTACAGGTTGAGACTTTGGAGATTACTACTAAGGACATGTATTTCATTACCGGTCTGTCAGGGCAAGGAGCAACGGTCAACTTAGAGGGCACCAGCAGAGGCGATGACCCTTTAAGTGTCCAGAACTATATAGATGTGTTTTGCACACCAGGTACCCAAAAGAGAGGGAGTTGTGTCCTTATTGCACATATCTGTGAATTTACACTACAGGTACTTACGAGCACCATCGTGAGGATTGCAGGATCCTCCTCATTACATTTGGCTACACGAAACCAAATGAGGTTGGCAGTAGATTGTTTGCATGGTGCCCTCTATGATTGGTGTTCGAGAGTTGTCCCTATCATGAAAAGACAACTTTTCGATTGCAAGAGAGGAAGGAAAAAGAACTTTGGTTATTCTAGCATATTGGTTGCCTTCTTTGAGAGAGAGTACCAGGGTTGAGCCCCGCCATACCCATACCAGTCCAATCTCCATGTCATCCGAGGCTGAGCATATGGGGATACATCTTCCTCCATCAAGGAGGAGGAGACACAGTGCATAGTGTATACGATGATGATTTCTATACCTGGTGGGAGCGACAACTACCGGCACTAGAACAGTTTCCATATGCTGGCATGGATTTTCGAGGTGACCCAGACCTTGTCCTCCCTCTAGGAGGAGCATGGGGAGAGCTAGGTAAACAATTTTTTATTTTTTAACATTTTTAAAATTTTTATGAATTTTAAAATGAGAGATATATACATATGTACAAGTCTTAATCCTATAAATGTGTCAAAATGCAGATATTGGACCAGTCCGCCTTGAGGGGCATCCACGCATGTTTGTTTTTCCTAGCATAGGCGAATATCTGGGGTTGATCAGGGTTCTAGAGGGGAAGCTGGCCAGGCTTACCCAAAGAGTTCCCACCTTGCGGATAGAGCATATCCTGACCGCCATGCAGGATTTCATTGTTGATGTCCCACTGGTCTGGTTACGCCTTTTCAGGTGAGTGGCCAGAGTGGTGCTTGTATGCATAGATGCTGTGGAGGCTATCAAAGATGAAGAGGCTGAGGAAGTCAGAGTACGGAGAGACCATGGGGACCAAGGTGGTACAAGTGACCAAGGTGGTCCTGCTTAGATCTAGGACATTTTGATGGACTGTGATCCACATTTTTGTATATTTTTGTATATTATACAGTTATGATGGGATCTGAGGATCAGACTCGACCTATCTATGGACATATATTTTACATATATATATATATATATATATATTGTTGTTGTTGTTGGTTTATTTACAAGTGTTTTTTATGTGCATGCTGTATATTTTTATGAAATGTGTGTTAGATGCCAATCTAAAATGTAATTAGCATATGCATCAGTCAATGAATTCTGATTTCGTGGAATGTGATTGAATATAATAACTTCAAAATTTCTTTCCAAAAACCGAATTTGCATGAACTAACGTAATAGAATAGGATTTCGTACCTGATAACCTCAATTGAGCTAGGAGACCACCAACTGAGAGTCTAAATGAACCTCAAGCTGGATGATACCACGTGACAAAGAATCCCATAGAAGCTTAATTACAGCCCTATACTCAGCAACATTATTAGAAGCAGGACCTAAACAAGCGCCTCCTACGGAAACTAGTTGTCCTAAGGGAGAGTAAATGATCCATGTTGTTGAAGCTAGATTACAAGTATGGCGACTGGCACCATCAACGAACCCTATATACCTTTCAGAAGACATCTGCAACAACTAGCAGATGGTATAAAAAACAAAACCGGCAACCTAATGTACATAAAAAATACATACAATAAAAATACAAGAAAAAGTGCTAAGCCTAAGCATAGTACTTCTTCAGGTAGAGCCCATTTCTAGGCTCAGGCAGCTTGTTCCCATCAAAATCAACTAACTCATATGCACCCTTATTCAAGACTTTTGACACGACATAAGGTCCTAACCACATGGCCTTGAATTTTCCTGCCCCCAGGGGTTCCTTGTCTTGGTCCCAAAGCAAGACAAGTTCCCCCTCAGAGAAAACCCAAGGTTTGACCGATTTATCATATTGAGTTTTGAACCTATTCTTATGAGATTGATTAGTGGTCAGCGCATCTCTACGTTGTTCATCAAGGTATTCTAAATGTACTAGACGTTCCTCAAGCTCTGTCGTATCAGGTAACACATGAATAGCTATCTTTAAAGACGGGATTTCACACTCAATCGGAGTAACTACTTCCACTCCATGAACAAGTTGGAAAAGGGAGAAACCCGTAGCAGTTTTTACGTTAGTTCGGTAGGCCCAAAGAGCAGGATATAGCATGATGTGCCAGTTAGAATGAGCTACATCAATTGTACATTTGAGGATAGTGTTTAAAGTCTTGTTTATAGCCTCAACCTGACCGTTTGCTTGCTGATAGTACGAAGATGAATGTTCTTGTCTGAATCCGAGCATAGTGGTCAGTTCCATCATCATGCTATTTTGGAAATGACTACCATGGTCAGTGACAATCACTTTGGGTATACCAAACCGTGCTATAATCTGATTGAATATGAAGAAAGCTGTTGTTTCCCCATCGGCTTTAAAAGTAGGCATTGCCTCTTCCCATTTCATAAAATAGTCAATAGTGACAACGATGTATTTATGCCCCCCAGCTGAGGCTGGGTTGCATGTCACGTAATCAATCCCCCATTTCATGAAGGAGCCTGCCAAGACAACAGGAAATAACGGAGCAGGATGTGACTGCATTTTTCTGGTATAAAGCTGACAAGGGTGATAGTGCTTTACTGCTTCCACACAATCTTTGAAGATCGTGGGCCAGAAATAACCGACACGTAGTATCTTCTAGGTCGTTGCTAACCCAGATAAATGACCCCCATAGGCTCCAATATGGGAATCATTCAAGACAATCTCCGCCTCCTCATGGGTAAGGCATTGATGGAAAATGGAATCTACCCCTCTTTTATATAATGTATCTCCTATGATGAGGCAGTTCTTAGCATGAAGGCGTAATTTACATCGTTCCTCCTGTGAGGAAGCTGCAGGATACTTCAAAGTCTAGAGATATATAAGAATATCCCCATACTAAGGATTAGAGGTGGATATCAAGAAAATGTGCTCATCTGGGAATGAGTCATCTTCAACGGCTACATCTTCTTCAGTAGGAAATTCTGATATAAGTTCAGCAAGAACTAAGGACTTCTTAGACTTAGCAGACTGAAAATCCAAGTCAAACTCTTGAAGAATGACTATCCATTTGTTAAATTTTCCCCCAACAATCCGTCAGAATAAAACATATTGAAATGGATTCACATCCACCACTACTGTTGTGGTCCTCAGTAAAATGCAGTGACGTAACCTCTGAACAGCATAAACAGCTGCTAAGGCTAATTTCTCAACGTGGGAGTATCTAAGTTTAGGTCCAGCCAAAGCACGGTGAAGATAGTAAATGACATGCTCTACAATCTTATCGTCCTCCTGGACTAGTACTACCCCAATGGTCGACTCAGACGCGGCCAGATATAATATAAAATCCCTAGAATAATCTGGCGGATGCAATAAAGGTGCCAACAACAAAGCTTTTTTCAATGCCTCAAAATCAAGTTGTGCGGTTTCATCCCATACAAATGGGGTGTCCTGTTTGAGCAGGCGCATGAAACCCTTAGTAATATTAGCATAGTTAACAATAAAACACTGAATAAAATTAGACTTTCCTTGCAGTCTTTGAAGTTTCCTAATAGAACAAGGAGGAGGCAGATTTACAATGGCCTCAACTTTTAATGGATCCACTTGGATGCCTCTACTAGAGACAATGAACCTGAGCAATATTCCTGAATCGACACAGAATACACACTTGTGGGGATTCAAGCGGATTTTATAATGTCAGCATCTTTCAAATATCAACCGTAAATGATCTGGATGTTGGATCCTTTCATGAGAATGTGCAGGCAGATCATCAAGGTATGGTTCGACAATGGCTTTAATATCATGAAAGGAAAATTTCATAGCCCGTTGAAAGGTTGCCCCAGCATTTTTTAATCCAAAGGGCATTTTCTTGTACGCGAAGGTACCCCAAGGACAAATGAAAGCAGTTTTATGTTGGTCTTCTGGTTTTATTTGAATTTGATTGTATCCGGAGAAACCATACATAAACGAGAACACCTCACTTCCTTCACAAGCATCTATAATCTGGTCTATAAATGGTGTGGGATAATTATCCTTGGGACATGCTTTATTCAAATCTCTAAAGTCAGTATAGACACGAATAGTCCCTTGCTTCTTATCGATAGGAACAGGGTTGGATACCCATTCTATCAAAGCTATGGGATAGATAAAACCAGCCTTCAACAGCTTTTCAACTTCAGCCTTTACAGCCGCTGCTTTGCGTGGTTTAATAGGTCTTAACTTTTGTCGAACCGGTTTAGCATCAGGATATGTTCAGATTTCATGTTCAACAATCGATGGATCTATGCCTGGAATCTCCTCATATGACCAGGAAAAGACATCATGGAATTCCTTAAACAGGGTAGTATAGATAGCAATCTCTTCAGGAGAGCAATTTGCACCTATGTATATGTTTTGCATGACATCAGGGTTTACAGAGATGTTAACAGGTATAGTGGCAGAAATATTTTCCATATTCCCCTCGACAAACATTCCTTCCCTGGGTAAGGGATTGATAGGTATATCAACATCTTCTGACAGTCTCAAACGAAACTCTTGATTTTCTATTCTGCTTAGTTCTAGAAGAAAATAGGATTGATGGTGAAGATCCTCACAAATATTACCACATCCACTCATAGCTTCCAAAATGGCTTCATCGGAGGGTAAAACCATGTCTAAACAATCTATAGAGTGTGAAGAGTTTTTATCCCATGTTGGAAAATAGACTTCTTCCAGATATTCTGAGATTGTTAGAGGATCTGGAATGGGATCAATAGTGGCTTGAGTGATGGATTGATAAGCTACCTCCACTACCGATAAGGGCACCTCTGGTTCATGGGGGGACGGGAGAACCCAAGGATCAGTCCTATCAACAACCGTAGATATGGACCTCCCAACACTAGTAGAACCAATGTAATTAACTGGGGCTGGAAGATCAAATGTGCCCATCAATGATGTATACATTCCCACCTCCAAGCTCTATGCAGTAGGTTTAACCTGATCAACCAATGGCACATCAGACTCATTAGACTCTAAACGGCTCTTTCGAGTATAATCAAGTTGATCAATAATAACTAACTTGCCCTCATGTGGAAAAACCACTACACGAAAAACAGCCGACGAATGACCGACGCAATAGTGGACATCACATAAGTCCAGTTTCTTCCCAGAAGAAGATTATAGTCCAAAGGAGCATCAATCACTTCTACCTCAACAGACACTACTTTGCCTGCCAGCTTAATTTCAAAAGCCGGCAGGATACTATGTGGACGGAAGGACCTTCCATCAAAAGCAGTAAGTAGAGTGTTTGATGGGACCAACTCTAGGGATTCAAGAGCTTTCCAACAGGTCAAGTACATTATGCATGTAAAAGCACCCTCATCAACAACTGCTCGTCCAATGGTATTTCCACCATGGATGACATCTATTGATAAGGCTACATGGTAAGGTAGGCGAATTTTAACATCAGACAAATGAAATTTTGCCATGAGACTCAATGAGTCCATGCTGCCCAAAGCTGTTAAGAGGGCATCCCGCTGGGCGAGACAACTCTGTAGCACCTCTAAAGCTGACATTGCACATGAGGTTTGGGATAAGTCTTCAACCATGGAGTAGTTTGAAGCAGCTCTAGCATTAGGGTTATGCAAGGTCTTCTTGAAAACACCTTTCGATATTTTCGGCATAGTTTCAGCAGGTTTCTCTATCGTGAGAGGGTTAGAAGTTTCACCTATAGCTTTACCCTTCTTAGAAGTCTCTTTCTCATAATTTTTATTCCTTGTCTGTAACAAAGTCAAATATCGAACCATGTTGATATAGTTTGGGTCAGGGACATTTTGAGTGCCCCCTGCTACATTAGAAGTTGAAGCAGAGTTCTATCCTTGGGGAAAAGGATCCTTCAGGACAACCAGTTGTTGAGCTTTAAGCAGCTTCTGGGCTTGTTCCATAAGGGGACAAAGGTGAGTAAGGTGGTCCTCATGGCACAACTTGAACGAGAACTTAACCTTCTTCTTTTCTTTCTTGCCCCCATCAGCATTATTCGTGGGCTTCTGCTTGTTTTGGTTTCCCTCTCCTTTCTTTCCTCTCTTTTTCTTCCCACCGGGTTGCTGATTTCCCTTCTGAGAGGTTTGTGCAAAAAAATTTGCACTCTGGGGGGAGGGGCAAGCCTTTGCTACCTCCGTCGTAGACTGCTTGATAGACAACTGATGAAGTTGCTTAGCCAAATATTCTACCGTGGGAGAGTCAACAGACCCAACCACACCATCGGCATGGGGTCCAGGCTTAGGCTTCTCCGCATCGTGCATAGGCATCGGTGCCTCAGGGATAATCTCATATAAGATCCCAGATTGTGAATAAATCAAATCCAATTGTTGGGCCCTAAGAATGGCTTCTTCTTCATTCATCACTCCCGAGGTGGATACGTCCTTAGATATGTATGGCAACAGGGATTTAAGGAACCACTCTAAAAGGAACTCAAGAGGTATAGTGTCTTTTATAAGGCTCTTTCGCCTCCTCCACTCTTGGATATGATCCAAGATGTGGGTAGCCTTGTTTTGCCTAAACGTATATAACAAGTCCGTTCCTGAAATCATATCGGACCGGAAGCTGAAAGTGGCTAAGAAATGCACTAGCCAAGTTCCAGAAACTACTGCAAGTAGCAGAAGGCAATTCAATATACCATTTTGCCGTGGTACTTGTTAAGGTTCTCTGGAACAGCCTCAACCTAACTGAGTCTTCATTCAGTGAATTCGAAGAACACCATAAATGGAATGTAGTGGCATGAGCCCTAAGATCTTCACCAACTTTGCCCTCGAATTTAGGGATGTTCGATAGCAATTTGGTGGGAACATGTGGCCACGAGGGGTCATGCCTCACTAGGTCATTAATCAACTTTGACAAATCTGGAAAGTTTAATGTTGCGAGGAACAAAATTTTGGGTCGAACCGGGGTACTAAATGTGCCAGCCTGGGGATTAGAGGGACCTACCCCCAAATTCCCATAGGTAAAAGTGGGGTTGCCCCCTGCCACCAGTTGTGAAGTGGGAAGATTACTCTGAAATGGATTCCATCCGTAAGCCACAGGATTGTGTGTGGGAGGTGTAGCATAAGAATTTCGGGCCATCCCAATCGAAACTGGGGTCTGAAAGATAGGAGGTGGTATCCCTCTGCTAAATAACGAAAAGGGAGAGCTCGTAAATGGAGCCGAAATCAAAGTTTGAAAACTTTTCCCATAAGATGTATTCTTCCCAAACTGCACTCCTACATATGAAGGTGATGGTCCTACATATGGAGTGGATGGGGGAATGTGCCCCCCATTCCAAGGAAATCCTTAGACGAATGTCGAGGATCCTACCGAACCACTCTGGGTAGTGTATGGAAAGGAAGAAGGAACAATAGGTATACTAGGAATCCCAGTAACCATATCACCAGAAGTACCTGCTAGGTTTGAGTGAACCGATGGTTGGACCACCTGGCTCATTGGAGTGAAAGGTGTAGAAGGTATACTAGATCTAGGGGCACTTACTGGGGGAGGTAGTACCCCTTCAATTGGAATGATTGAGGTGAAAAAAAAAGAACTTTCTTCCACAGAAGACATAATCCTACCCATAGGGACACCTAAAACAGGTGAATCAAAAGGTCTAACATGAACGATCACATGATCATTAAATCAGTCAAGGGTGTGTTAAAATTCCTTGCAAACTTGTCAGTCTACAAGTCTTCTATTTCGACTGTATCAAGATCAAAACGTTTAGCTATAAGTTCTGGTTCACTTAGAACTTCACTTACTCCTACCGGTTCAAAAGAACCGTCCGTGTCCAATCTCCGCCTTTGGGGTAGAGGTGGAGGTTCCAATGTGACGAGAGGAGGAAGGTTTCGCAACCTTATTGACCTTCTTATAGGTTGGTCCTCCACGATTGAAAATTTAACAAATCAAACCCTAAGGCCAACTAAACACAGGCAGAACCACAGAGCACACACTATAAAAAATCCTAAAGCCCCAAACAATCAATCAAGGGTGAAAGATATTCTTTCCCAAAGAAAGATGAAGAACGATTACTTGGTGTCCTTGAAGTGGTTCTTAGGCACAAGCAGAGGAATCACCCACCGCCCTCCTACACTTACAACAAGGGTTACCTTCCAAGCTCGTCCAAGGTGAACCAGAAATAGCCTTCCAGTTTACCTACGTATCAACCCTAAATGTCAAGAGACTAAAGGCTACCTTAGCTATACCAACAATCTGGGGGGGCAATCGCAAGCCTGACTCGTACGCATGGGCAGGGTAGCTGAGCCTCAAAATATTTCTAGGACATAATCCCCAGATGCGTAAAAGTCCTAATTTACGTTTTGACAAGGAATCGGAGGGTTATCTCCCCAGTC
>LPNX010618090.1:27983-38383 GCA_001517045.1 Pseudotsuga menziesii | reverse complement strand
AAGGGCTTTTTCTTACTTAGAAGGAAATGGAGTGATGAACTATGGTGTTTTTGACTCGATAAGAAATAAAAAAGTAAAGGTGTATTTTTTCAAAGCAAATTGCTACTATTTAAAGCAAACTTCTTTTTATTTTTGTAAATATAGATTGATGAACAAATGCAAGCAATAAAGAGAAACTAAGACTATGCTTTTGTAGTTTTTGAGGTTATATTTTAAAACTAAAATGAAAACTACTTATGCAAAAGCTTGAAAATGTTTTTCTTTTCACTTTTTAAAAATGCTCAAACTCTACTATACCCCTAAAATGCACTAAACTTGAGTATACTTGGATCTAATCAACTGTATAAAATAAGCAAACTGAAGTAAATAGGTCAATACAACCAAGAATCAACCAACAAATGAAGACTAAAAACCTAGCTTGGGTGTGTACAATGACAAGAAATCACTGTAAACTCACAAAGGTAAGTGACAAACCAACCACTGTCAAAAGATAGACTAGGAAAACAATGCCCAAAACCCTGATCATTGATTCGGACAACGACACTTCAACCTATAACCCAAATAGGCCAACCTACTTCAAAATGCAAATAGAAGACAATCCAAACAAAATAAACCCAAGGGCTTTACAAGAAACCACAAAGTGTGGTCACCAAGGTCTTCAGACTAACTACACAGTATTCATAAAGAAATCCAACTAACAAACAGGAATTATAAAAGACAGGGACAAGCAAAACCCTAGCTTAAAAATCCCTATTTCCAGGCTTGTAAGCGACTGTGTACAAGGGAAACTCACATCCTGTACGCGACTGTCCAATAGAGCAACCCGCGTATGCAGGCCTCTGTACACGACTGTGTATGAGAGAAACCCACGTACATGTACAAAATTTTTCTCAAAAGAAAAGAAAAATCCACAAGGCTTTCAAACACTATGGTAAGCATGAACCAGGATAAAATAGCACACACAAACTTCAAGGCAAAGACTGGTTAGGGGTGACAGAAAAAACCTACAGCATTCTAGGCTCCCCAGTGGAGTCGCCAATGTTGTTTTACAGGAATAAACACATTATAACCAAAGGTCTGGGGTTACCAACATACTCATAAAACTTGCAGGCAATCGACTCTAGAGTACAGAAAAGGAAATAAGAGGATATAAAAGACTCACCCTGTCACAACCCAAAATTTCAAGAGAAATTAAAATTTTTAAATACATGTAATTTCAATAAATGCAGTCACTAATTGTTTGATTAGTTATATGTTATCGAAATTTATTAAATTGCTAGTTATGTTTGGTAGTAGAACGGTTCTTTTCAGTTTACTGATTTTGTTCTTTTTGCGACCATGCAAAAGAGACTGTCAAGTAAAAACTGGGCTTACTTAGCTTCCGAGCTAATGCAGAAAATTCTTCTTGCTTTTACAGATTATAGGTAAGAAGCTTTGGGCGCTGCTTAAAAATTTTTTAAATCATTTTATTAAAGAAAAGTCGTAAACAGTGGTCTCATTAAGGAATAGATACTTAAGCAAAAATTCCAGTAAACAAGGTATAATTACTTCACTGTTTCCAATCTTTCACTTCTTGACGAATAGAATTTAGTTCAACAATGATGAATGCAACTATTTCCTTTATAATCACAGTATGTCATAAGCCTCAAAAGATTAATGAAATGTTTCACATCTAACATGGTTATCAAAAGTATGATCTAATACTTTAATTAATTCCTTAGAGGTAGAAAAGTAAGATCAAAATCTACTTTTAGTTGTCCACTTCACTAACTAAGTCATGACTGAGAAGGTATACTACACAGTGTTAAGGAATTTATGAATCCATTCTTACTGTTAACCTCCTAAATTAAGGTAATTACACTTTCAAAAGAACCTTCATATCTTTAAGGACCTAGCAGCTTTTCATACAAACCTGCTAGTTCCATACTACATCATTTAATGTAAGTAACTACTATAATACTGAATTACTTAACATGGTTAGAGTATGTACTTAAAGATACTCTTTTTCATGACTTAGTAATATTCTAGTTTTAAACTATTAACAGATTGGCATTAAAGAACAATAGCCAAAATTATAATAAATTAAGTCATAGTATAAGTTTTTATACTTATCAAGCCTATGGACTATCTCTAAGTTTACCTTCTATCCTCTTTTACCATGATGGCTTCTTTAACTTCTTTGCATGAGCAATATAAACTTGTTTAAGTATAAGTCTACTTTGGTTACTTATTTACTAAGAGAAATACTATTATCCTTGTCTCTTAAGTGATACTCTTTAAGAACCTTGTCATTCTCATGAATAGAATTGTTCGATGATAGCATCATACTAAGGAAAGGAAAATGCAAGGGTATAAGTTATATTACAAGCCAATATGTAAATTATAAAATAATTTAAGATTATAATAGTAAGGGTCGTATCAATCTCCATACCCTTGATAGTTACTAACCAAGATTTTGTGATGATGTTATAATGTAGATTCATGCTACGTGCAAAATGATATGCGTGGACTAAGGATAGACAACAAAATGATTAGAAATCATTTGTGGAATCCTCGACTATACAAAAGTGACCCGAACTGTATGAAAAATCTAAGTAATAACGTGGCACAACCCAGTCCATGCATTTGAATGTTAAAAGGCCGCAGTTTAACCCTAGCTCCATCATTCTTCTCTTGCCTTTGGGAAGCTTCTGCTCTGCTACGATTTCTCCTCATGGCACTGTCGCTAAATGTTGTATGACATCCTCTCCATCGTTTTTCTTCCTTGAAGAATCGTCCACTGCCAGTGTTATGGTGACAATGATTGGTTTTCTTTTGACCAAAACTGATGAGCATTCTTAGGGTTATTCTCCTTCGCTGTTGCCTTTTCCAAACCCTTGACTGCAACTTCTTGCTCCCTCGTAAGTGTTGAAAGTGTGCTGCGTAGTTAACCCTTCCTCCCTTCTTGCAAAAGGGTTCGTGGGTGCTTCTCAGTTCGTTGGTGGCCACGCTTACTCAAAAATTCTGGTAAGAGGATTGACAGCTCTTAATTTTATTCATTAATTTGTTTTTAGCATACATAGAGTTGCTTCTAACAGTTTTTAAATGGATAAATTACGTTACAGGTCGACCCCTTCCTTCGTTTGGCTGTGCAAAAATACAACAGCGGTTCAGGGTTTACGGTAAGCCTGGTTTTTAACCATGGTCGTTACTATTTGCTTGGTCCTTCTGGAACAAATGATTGCATTGGGAAGTCTGTCACCCTTGGGGGTTTTAGTTTGCTCGTTACTTTTTTTTCGTTGTTTTCCTTGTAGTTAATGAGGCCTTTGATCCGTGTAAGAAGACTCTAGCTCAGGCCATAACTGTGATTTAGCTTTGTTTGGAAAAGACATAGCTTAAGAATTCTTTCAGACTTTTACTTGGCTTAACTGTGTATGATTTTTAAGTTAAAGAAATACTTATGGAAAACAAGGGGTTTGAAGCCCTCGACTTTACAATTCTGTTAGTTTCTCTTTTGCACTTACAGGGTTAAAACCCTAACTTGAAGCTAAGTTATTTAAGAGTACTCTTTGGTTAAATGTGCTTACAGTACCATACCGAAATGTAATTAATTTCTTTTTACTGGTATTAAGTTGATGACATTGGGCTCGGCCGTAAAGAAATATTTACTTGCACTTGAACAATGTTCTGTTAAAGATATACTTCTGTATTTTAATATAAATAAAGAATTAGCTCGGTGAGTCAAGCTCACTAAAACTCTATTTGTTAAAAAAAAAAAACTTTCGGAGGAGTACTTAAGTAACTAATGGTTACTTCCTTTATAAGTTCTGAAATGGGATTTACCTTGTACTACAAAAGAATTTATCACCCATGTTACTGTTTGTTCTTAATAATAAACTTGCATACTTTGTCTATGCAGTACATATAATAAACAGAATAATATTATTCTTCTATTCATGGATACTCAGTTATTTTAATTGAGAATGTTGAAATTGTTATTATATAATTATTATCTTGAATCATATAATAACTTTATGTTTACTTACAGTAATAAGGGTATTTGTATGAATAGTTCTTTTATATAAGTTCAGTTCTAGTTATTGTTTTAAATTATAATCTAATACATTGTTTCATTAAATGTATAATAAAGCTGTATTATACATATTATATTTAATAACTATATTCTTGTTTAGTTATAAACATAACATAAACTATTATTTAACTACTGTGATCATACATTTCCTATGTTCTATAATATCTTATTTTACTTAACCAGTTAACAATATATTATTTATTTGTTCTAGAACTAATTTGATTACTGCATGGTTAGTATTTTCTCCTGTCGATAATTTTCAGATTATAAACTATTTTGTTATATAAATAACTTGAGAAAACAGAATATAAGTGAATAACCTGTGTGCCTTTATACTTATTCTTTTGTAAAAGAATCCTACTAAGAACTGAAATACCTATAGAATGAATTCGAGATATAGCTATTCTGTTTTTCCATTAAATTTTCAGATAAATTAGTCATTAGGATTGAAAGAAAAAATACTTTAGATCTATGAAGCACTTTAGGTTACTGAATATAACTAAATAACAAGAACTGTACAGAAAAATACTACTTTATAAGTTTACTATCATTCTATTCTATATTATCATCATAACATCTTTCTATAATTCTACCCCTACACTGGAGTATGGTTTGGTGAACCCAGATGTGGAAAAACACAGTGGGTCTTTATCTTTCCTCAAACTAAATTCAATTACAGATAAACAAACATTTATTCATTCACATTCATTAAAACATAAATAGATAAGTGACAGAACCTGTTTGGAACTGGGACAACAACAGCAATGGGAGGTCGTTCCTCCCTACCAACTCCTGGAGAGCGCTCAGACAACGACTGCTCAGGACCCCCGAGCTTGCTCTGGTCTCCCTGGCTGGAACTAGGTGCAGCAAAGTCAGATACCAGTCTTCAAACTCAGTATTAACTCAAAACTTATCAATAATTTCTCCCAGCTAAAAAGCTTTAAATAACCAAGTTACTGCAGCAATCCTCTCAGACAACTTCCTTACTGTTTTTCCCTCTTTCCTCAATGAATTTCCTGAATAACATTCACCTGAATGAATTCTCTCTGGAAAATATCTGAGCAGCCTCAGCTCTCTTCATTGAGTACTTTTTAAAAGATTGCCTAGGTCTTTTTTGGGTTAACTGTCATTTAATGAGCCACCTGCTCTGATCCCACTTTCTTGGGGGATCATGACCCCAAATGTAGGGAAGTTGCCACCTGCAACTTAGGAAGTGTTTGAGGATGATGCCACTTGTCTTTTGCCTTCCACGTAGTTCCATCCACCAGTATGACCAGTAACCTCTTTTTAACAGCTCTCCCATGCTGTTGTCTCCACAATTTATTTATTAATAATAAAATATTCTGAATTACATTCCAATTCTGTTGAGTCATCAATTCCTACTTAGCATTAAATTTAACATAATGTCTGAGGAATATAATTAAAACAATTTACATAATTTTACAAAATTGGGGTATGTGACACACCCGATATATGACGATTGATCCTAGCTTTGTCCTCTTTCGCTCTGCTTCTTTTCCAAAGCCTTCAGGGATGATTCTCCTTCACCTATCAAAAGAAATTCCTCCAAGTGCAAGATGATACATGTATATAAAACAGGTTAGATAAATCATATACAGAGTGCTTAATCATAAGTATTCATCAAACTATAATACATGAAAGATATTCTGGACACATATGGAAGAAGGATTCTCTTTATTAACAACAGTGAATAAGTTCATATTACAACCCAATGCCTGAGACAAGGACTCCTATGCAACCAAAGGATTCTGAATTCCACTGCTCCAAAGACTTCTGAATAGACTCCACTAGCATAACTTTGCTCTCCAAGTATGATTGATCAATACCCTCCCCAAGGCCTTTATTTATACTTAGTGACATAAGGCAGTTTCGAGGGTTGAGGAGGTTGAGACAGTTAAGATAGTTATAGTCAAGGGCTTAACAAATCTCAGATAATTGCGATTTATTATTTTTAATGTCAAAGGAAGGTGTACGCGGGTATTAAAACTGGCAACTCGCGTATGACACGTGAGTTGCTCTAAGGGGAACCCGTGTACAAATCTGTACGCGAGATGCAATTACCGATACTCGCGTACAACACGCGACATGCTTTAATAAAAGGCACGTATGTACGCGAGTTGCATATAGGAAGAGGCACGTACAACACTTGACATATTTAAAGGTAAAAATAACCAGCTGGATGGATGATAAATGTAGTTCATAATATGCCCATCTATAGTGTTTTAGGCAACCTTCAATCCATAAATGTCCTTTTGTGTGCCAACATAGGGAATGTCGGCACTCGGACGGAGAAGTTCCATTCAGGTGGATAACACACGATTAGGATCCGTCCTGGCCCCTTCCCTATCTTGGGGCATCCCATGACCAACACCCTGGAAGCCTAAAATATCGAAATAGTTAACATGTTTCCCTAGGATCAATTTTGCATACAACTTCCCGAGGAAATAAAATGGGATGTCCCTATTCCCATGAGGGTCTTCATTGAAGACCATATACGAGCAATCCATCCAATTTTCTTTCACATTTGGTTCCATGCACCATTCTATGGAAATGTGTGCTCGACTGGTGGGTGGAACCAATCCGGTGCTAGGGTATTGGAATAATGAAAACAATTGGTCTTTTGTAATCTTTAGGTTTTTTATGTCTTTAGGTATTTCCTCTTGGATTCTCTATACAAGATAATGTTGTACAAAGCTCATTGGGCATTGGCAATTGTGTTTGTTATGGTTTCTAATGCCTCAGCTAAAGACTGTCTCAAATGATCCCCCCTCTAAAAGATGAGCTAAGGCACCTCAATGCACCCAAATGAGTCAGAATCTGTAAATTTCGGTCTTCTTCCCCCTCCAGGTTTGGGTTTGGGTTTGTGTTTGGGCTTGTGTCTGTGTTTGGGATCATGTTTGGGTTTGGTTCTTGGTTAGCAGTGGGTTCGTTTTCCATAGTATCTTGTTCATTTATGTTATTTGTTAAGATTTAAACAACAAAATAATTTTTTTTTAATTTATCATTCTTTGATTTAATTCAATTTTTTTTAAAATTTGTTTCAACAAATATAAAAACTATGAAATTAACAAAAACAATCAAAAATTCAAAACAATTTGTAATTGATATGAGTACTTGCCATTGGAGCCAAGCCACCTCCACAACCACCTTCAAATTGACCTCCAAATGCTCAAACGCAAATCGCCGGTGCGGTTTATCGCTCTCCCGAAACGCTCACTGTGCAAATGACAAAATGAGGCCCGCGACCTCTGTTTTTTTTCCATATCACATATGTGATATATATCACAAGTACGATATATCGCACATGCAATATATATCGCATATACGATTTTTAACTTTTAAAAAACGTATATGCGATACTGCCTTACTAACCTTAGCCTCATCTTTTGGCTCGGGATTTTTTGAACGTACCATCAATAACGCATATGCGTTATGGATTTACACTTCAGAAGTGCGTTTCCGATTTCTTAAGTGGCACTAACAAAAATCATGATAGGAGCTATCATTTAAAGAACCTTTGCATTAACTTAAATAGTGACAAGTATTATCTTAAACTTCCAGAGATGCACAATTACCAGAAACACATAAAGAAGAATTTGGCAAAGACCTTAAGGGTCGTGTTCCCCATTAATATCAAATTCAAAACAAATTGGATTCAAAATCCTTATGGTTGTAATACCATCACCGACGACATCCATCGTTCTATTGAAAACCCAATATTTAAATAGGTTTACAATTCAAGGTTGACATAATTGGTGGTAAGTCCATCAACGATGGAACCCACAGTAGTCTTTTAATCCAAATAATAAACACACGCACACAACAAGTTTTAAAAACAAATGTTGGAACATAGAGGTTGTGAAGCCCTCTGTCCAGTAGAGTATGAACCCTTAAGGGTTGAACCAGATACACAAGTAAACTTATCTTGCAATGAAGGAGAAAATCAGGACTTCCTTCATGGTCCCAAATCCGAGCCAAGATCCACTTGCAACAGGAAACCAACAACATTTAGTGACCCAGTGTGTTTTAATCTGGAAATAAGCAAAGTAAGGAGGTTGAACTCACCTTAGGGTTTTAAGACACAGGCCTAGGAGGAGGTGACCCTGTCGCCATCTATGCCAACGTCCCCAAACCTACAAACACCGCCTTCAATTAGAACCAAAATAAATGTGAAAATAATTGGACAACATAAAACAAATACATAGTTTTAATAATATTACATTGTTTGAAGAGCTTGAACACAACAAAGACACATTAAACCTTAAACAAAAACCCTTTCTATCATACTGTAGAAGTGGACGACCGTGATTCAATCTCAGGCGAGCCTTAAAGGCCTCATTGCGCTCTCAACTCGCAATGAGGAAAACACTTTATAACTCAAGTCAACCAAAGTACAAAACTTTATAGCCCATTATAAGACACGACTGAATGGTATTATAACATGTCAATAATTGCATCAAACCAATGTTTGACTATGGTATAAACCCCATGGCTCCAACTCTGTATAAAACAAATAAATCAACACAAATAACCATGTTATATGATATAAACCTTGCTCATTAGAACCGAGGTTATACCTTGGGTCCCTTTAAACCTTATTATTACATATTAAATAAGGAATCAAGACTATACCCATAGTCTTCCAACCTTTCCTTATGCAACTAAAATATCTTGCTTTAAAAGTTAAGGTTGAAAATGTGGACTAAAACTTAGCCTTAAGGCTAAGCCAGCCTTTAGTCAAAAATTATAACAAGATTAATGTAGAAAATATTAAAAGATCACGTAAAGTATAACAAGCATGCGAATGACCTTCGGTAACACCCACTTTTGGTTTAAAAGAATAGTTTGGAAATTGTATGAGTAAACTATTCAAAGAAAAGAACTATTGCATGTTAAGAGTATAAAGATGTTTTTATAGGCATGGCAATTTTTATTTTTATTTATTATGGAATTTATATGCTTATGACGTTTACAGAATCTGCTGAGATGATATATTGTGGATCAGCCAATAATCAATATTTTCAACATACATCAATTGTAATGTCCAGAAGAGAGACATAGCGTTGGAATTTGACGGCCCCTTAATTTTTTTTTAAATTGTCTTATTTAATGGATATATAATCTGCTTCAAAGTATTTTTGAAGTTTGATTATTTTCGTAAAACGTCATAAATTTTGTAGTAGTTATAAGCCTATGATCAAGGTAGATAAATTATTGTTTAATTACTTATATTTTTAATATATACATTTGTTATTCATTAAACCTGTTTATAAATTAATTTTATTTTGATAATTATTTATAATCAAATTTATAAATTAGTCTAGTTAGCATTAAAATTCTCACAAATTAGATGTGTTAAAAAAATTTATAAAAAAAAAATAATTTATTAATTTAAGCCTATTTGAGTTTATCTAGCAAAGCAATAACAAATCTAAGCCATTTTGATATACAGCTGTATTTCCTACCCAACATCATTAAGTTGCATTGGCGGACTATTAAAGGCAAGGAGAACATTGTAGCTGTTATGAGTGGCTGTGAACATTAGCCATGATATCTGATGGGGTGGAGAGTAATTTAAGAAATGCTTAGCCTTGCTTGGAATTTTATTTTATTAATATAAAGTAATTTATTTAAAAAGTTTTACATTGATTAGTAACTTTTTGAACAAAATGGTATATAACTATTAAGATAAAAAATTCAAAACGTCAAAAAATTTAGTCTGAAGGGTATAGATGAATTGAATCTCCAACCCTGATTACGGGGCGCGGGCACTTTTTCTTAGCAGAGACTACACTAATAATTGGGAGAACTCCTTTTCAGCGGCAGAACCGAGTCCACTATCCGTTGATTAACTAATGTTTAGACCACCCAAAGAATAATATATTTCTCCATATTTATAGGCGGCGATCGTGCTCCTCGAGTTTATATAATTTGATGGCGTTTGCGTCTCGTTCTGCACTCAGGCTACTTACGTCAAAAGCTGAATTCATCTGTTTCTAGCTGTGTTTATGAACATGAATAGAGGTTGTAGGAGACGATATCATCGAGGAGACGTGATTATATTAGTATTATCCATATTGTTTTTGGGAGTAGCGATTTATGTGCCCACTGCCAGGCCGAAGCCGTCAACTAAGTGTCCTCTATCAATAAGAGTAGAATTCTTCAAACGAGCAATGTCGGGGGGATCAGCGCTGTACAAATCGTTTGAAGAATATGTCTCTCCCTGTAGTGAGAGGACGGCTACCCTGGGTTTCGTTAGCCGTTCGATTCCGACCAGAAAAAATGACAAATATACTCCCTGCAGTGA
>LPNX010618090.1:4157-26958 GCA_001517045.1 Pseudotsuga menziesii | reverse complement strand
CATTCTGAGAGGAAATTTGATGTTAAAGAATTGCATTTTTGATAAAATAAAATTATGTAACACTGTAAATTTTGTAGTTTGTTATATTTATTGAAAGAACTTAATACTACAATTACCAATGACATTTTGTAATTCTAATTATCCATAAATTTTACCAAAAGAGTTTGCTACATTGACAACAATTTCCAGATTTTATTTGTTTAGAATTTTTTTAAGAACAATTTAGGTTTTAATGGTTTAGATTTTTATGACAAAATCTTAAACTGTTGAAGTATTGGTACAACCCCATTATATAACTGAATTTTATATGATAGAGCCTTGTGCTAGGTTTCAAATGTTCATCAACATATACAAGTATCAGAGCAAAGGGCTTAAGCAAACTATACCTTTCACAACCATTACTCACTAACAAATAATTGGTTAACAAAACAGGACCATTGATATGTTTTGAATAATTTATTTACTTGATATAAAATTTTATAAGTACTGTTAACTATATCTTGAGTTGAGGCATTGGTTATATACTCTTCACTTAGATTCAAATTTTACTAAATAACATAACTTGATTTTGAAATGCATACCTATAAATTTACGTACTAGCAGCAACGGACAGGCATGCTCCTCCTTCAACGAAGGATTGACATTATAGCAGGAATTTGAATAATTCAAAAAGTTTAGAGAACAAGTATTGGTACTCTATAGGACAGAAGTATTGGTACTCTATATTCCTACGCATGCGGCCAATAAAGCTTACTTTTGTTTACTTATAGTTGCTTTACAAAATGACATGATACACCATGACACAAAGTTATTTTTTTACTACGGTATAACATTCTAAACTGTTTTTGGGTTTGAAATTTTGTTGAGATGGTTAAAATTGTAGATATAAAGTTGTTTTTTTTTAAAGAAAATTCAGTTGAGATGGTTAAATGGTAAATATAGACTTATATGGTTGAAGTTGTATGTTTTTTTTGGATGTCCAAGAATGTTAATTTTAAAAAAAAAAGCACTTAAATTTAAGTAAAAAAATGCAAAATTGTAATCAGCTCATTTTTTAATTAGAAAGAATACATTTGCCAACTTCTGGCCTCTTCATTTTGATTTTTGTTGGCTTTTTGTTAATAAAAAATCATTTTGACTTTTGTTGGCTTTTTGTTAATAAAAAATTATAGTGAGCTCGGGACTCCAAGCTTTTTGAGCATAGAAATACAATTTTAAAACAAACTAAATAATTCATTTCTTTAGATTTGATAAACCAAAGTTGGGCTCAAGAGAGGAGGGTAACCATCATCATCTTTATCATTTAATATCAGTATCTAAAAATCTCAACAATTTTATACTAAAGCAACATCAAAATTAAACAAACATTGAATTTATAATAATAAAAAACAGTAAATTAATTGATTATAAAAAGATCATTAAACAATAGTTTGAGGATATTTAATTCTTTAGATTTATGATATTAAAAAAAATTTAAGATTTTTTTAATTAATTATTAAATTAGTTTTCTATTATTTAATTGAATTATATTACTTTTAATTTATTATTATTTTTAAAAAAATTATTGTATTATAAATTATTAATTAAAAATTATTATAGTTAATTGAATAATAATAATTATTACTAATTTGAACATAATAAATTAATTTAACAACAATAATTAATGTTTAATTAATTTAACAACATTAATTATTGTTTAATTTATTTATTATGTTCAAATTAATAATGAATATAATAATTTAATTAAATAACATATTCCTAATATTATAATGCAATGTAATTATTGATAATGTAATTATTGATAATGTAATTAATTAATTAAAATATAGCAACATAATTAAAAAAAATTATTATTAATTAACTATTACATTGTTAATTAATTAAATAATAAGTTTTTATTAAATGAGATTATTATTTAATTAAGTACCATATTATTACAATTATTTAAATAATATTATTTCTTCTAATACTTTGCACATATGTTTAAGCATGTGTAGATATGTTGAAGCAAGTATAATTACTAGCAACAACTACATTAATTTTGTTAATGTATCTATAATAATTTTATTAATGTGTTATAAATAACCTTAAATTTGCCACATACTTTTAATATTATACTTTCCTATAATATATGCCTAAACTTAAACCTATAAGCAAGGTTAGCCTATGTTTGTTATGTGGACTTTAAATTTCATATTTTGTAAATATTGGAGGATTACTTTTGTTTACTTTTTCAAGAGAAAAAATCTTTAGCATTTGTTTACTATTATATAATGCACTTATGACCACGCTTTGTAAAAGAGTTCATTACCTTAAACAGCATACACTAGAGAATTCTACAATGTAAAAAGTATTTGCTAAAGAACAGTCCGATCTACAGTTCAAATTGAACTAAATTTTTAAAAGCAAAAGTCATTCTTTAAAGAAGCGTTTAGTTATCTTTAAAAATTACACAGGTTTCATGGTGAAATGGTTTACAAATTCCAATAATGTGCCTTAGTGACTATTGTGATTAAGCATAATGAAAGTGACTATTGTACTGAATGTTGAGCTTGTACAGAGTCCCAATCCGTTTACCAATGATGAAAATATTGAACTCCCAAGTGGCTAGATGGTTATAAAAGGGAAGAACTTAACACTTGCAACACAACACAATAGAAAAGGAAAGGTGGGTATGCATATCAGGATTATAGAGCAGGAGCTATTGTATACCACTTCACCAACCTAGTAGTTGGTATAAACATCAAGCTGCGCACACTTAGTCACAAAAATAGGTCACATGTATGATACTTGCTACCTCATATAGAGCACAAAAGATTGATGGACACCATCAGCGGTAGAGATGATCTAGATGGCCTACTTGTCTGACTGCATTGTCAGGTGTGTTATTTAACCTTTCAAGTGAATGCTAAAGCACAATTTCAATTATTTAGCCTTAGTTTATTACCAATGTAATAAACCTATGATTGATGGATACCATTCGCAAACATAATATTAATCAGAGGATACTAGACACTATAAACACAATCGTACAACCTCAGGTGAGTTATCTATAAATCATGTTTGCACATTTTCATTGGGTTCTCTTTTTTTTTTATGATGTTACTAATGTGTAGCCTTTCGTGTTCCTAGGATACAAACACCATCTATGGCACATTGGAGGCACCAAGAACGGTTTCTTTAGACACCAACAAATAGAAATAAAAAAATAACATGCTCTCGAGTTGTTGAAATTTACATTTTTTGATGTTTTTAGTTTAATATACATTTAATTACATTGTTGGGTCAAAACCCTTAACCATGGTTGTGTTGGTAGGGTTCCCATATCAACCTTTCCCTACACACTTGCAGGAGCCAACGACATGCAATTTTGCTACTCCATTTGGTTTTTCGCTCCTAGACTGGAAGTCACCAAGTGTCCCTAAACGACATTGTTCATGCGACTTTCAACTGGACATAACTCGGAAACCAGAGGTCGGATCAAAGAACCATTGACTCCGATGGTCTCCTGGCATGCGATTACCTTAGGTGGCCCTCTCCCTCCTATTTTCAAGGACCAGTGGCTTCATTGTGCATTAATTTCATAAACGTGGTTTTTTATTAGTTTCCTTCAATGCAATTCTTGCATTGGTGGGTCAACTCTGCAAAACCCTCGATCGTGCCTCTTACAAGTTATGAGATGGAACTAGAAACACATGGAAATGTAAATATTGAAAACCAACTAGGCTTTCATGAACACCAAATTGCATGCCATCACTAGGGTTGACAAGTTATGACATGGAACCAGGGTTTAGTGACCACTTTACAAGTTATGAGATGGAACTAGAAACACATGGACCTATACATATTGAAAACCAACAAGAGTTTCATAAACACCAAATTGCATGCTATCACTATGGTTGACAAGTTATGAGATGGAAATATGGTTTAGTGACCTCTTTACAACTTATGAGATGGAACTAGAAACACATGGACATGTACATATTGAAAACCAACTAGGGTTTCATTAACACCAAATTGCATGCTATCACTAGGGTTGGCAAGTTATGACATGGAACTAGGGTTTAGTGACCTCTTTACAAGTTATCATCATGGAACTAGGGTTTAGTGACCTCTTTAAAAGCTATGAGATGGAACTAGAAACACACGGACATGTACATATTGAAAACCAACTAGGGTTTCATGAACACCAAATTGCATGCTATCACTATGGTTGACAAGTTATGAGATGGAACTAGGGTTTAGTGTCCTCTTTAAAAGTTATGAGATGGAACAAGAAACACATGGACATGTACATATTGAAAACCAACTAGGGTTTAATGAACACCAAATTGCATGCTATCACTAGGGTTGAAAAGTTATGGCATGGAACTAGGGTTTAGTGACCTCTTTACAAGTTATGAGATGGAACTAAAAACACATGGACATGTACATATTGAAAACAAACTAGGGTTTCATGAACTACAAATTGCATGCTATCATTATGATTGACAAGTTGTGAGATAGAACTAGGGTTTAGTGACCTCTTTACAAGTTATGAGATGGAACTAGAAACACATGCACATGTTCAAATTGAAAACCAACTAGGGTTTCATGAACAACAAATTGCATGCTATCACTAGGGTTGATAAGTTATGAGATGGAACTAGGGTTTAGTGACCTCTTTAGAAGTTATGAGATGGAACTAGAAACGGATGTACATGTACATATTGAAAACCAACTAGGGTTTCATGAACACCAAATTGCATGCTATCACTAGGGTTGACAAGTTATGACATGGAACTAGGGTTTAGTGACCTCTTTACAAGTTATGAAATGGAACTAGAAACACATGGACATGTACATATTGAAAACCAACTAGGGTTTCATGAACACCAAATTGCATGCTATCAATAGGGTTGACAAGTTATGACATGGATCTAGGGTTTAGTGGCCTCTTTACAAGTTATGAGATGGAACTAGAAACACATGGACATGTACATATTGAAAACCAACTAGGGTTTCATGAACCCCAAATTACACGCTCTCACTATGGTTGACAAGTTATGAGATGGAACTAGGGTTTAGTGACCTCTTTACAAGTTATGAGATGGAACTAGAAACACATGGACATGTACATATTGAAAACCAACTAGGGTTTCATGAACACCAAATTGCATGCTATCACCGTAGGGTTGACAAGTTATGAGATGGAACTAGGGTTTAGTGACCTCTTTACAAGTTATGAGATGGAACTAGAAACACATGGACATGTACAAATTGGAAAACAACTAGGGTTTCATGAACACTAAATTGCATGCTATAACTATGGTTGACAAGTTATGACATGGAACTAGGGTTTAGTGACATTTTTACAAGTTATGAGATGGAACTAGAAACACATGGACATGTACATATTGAAAACAAATTAGGGTTTCATGAACTACAAATTGCATGCTATCACTACAGTTGACAAGTTATGAGATGGAACTAGGGTTTAGTGGCCTCTTTACAAGTTATGAGATGGAACTAGAAACACATGTACATGTACAAATTGAAAACCAACGAGGGTTTCATGAACACCAAATTGCATGATATCACTAGGGTTGACAAGTTATGAGATCAAACTAGGGTTTAGTGACCTCTTTAGAAGTTATGAGATGGAACTAGAAACACATGTACATGTACATATTGAAAACCAACTAGGGTTTCATGAACACCAAATTGCATGCTATCACTAGGGTTGACAAGTTATGAGATGGAACTAGAAACACATGTACATGTACATATTGAAAACCAACTAGGGTTTCATGAACACCAAATTGCATGCTATCACTAGGGTTGACAAGTTATGACATGGAACTAGGGTTTAGTGATCTCTTTACAAGTTATGAGATGGAAATAGAAACACATGTGCATGTATGGTATGGTGTGGTGCATGTTATTATGGTATGGTATGTAGAACTAGTACGGTATGGTATGTTAGTATGGTATGATGTTAGTATGTTATGGTACATGTTATGTTATTATAGGGTCTTGTAGGGTATGATGTTAGTATTGTAGGGTATGGTATGGTATATTAGTATGGTATGGTATGTTACTATGGTATGATGTTAGTATGTTATATTATGGTATGTTATTGTATGTTGGTATGGTATAATGTTAGTATCATAGGGTGTTGTAGCGTATGATATAGTATATTACACATGCATGCATGACTTAGAAGTAGAAACACATGTAACTTTAGTGTTATTATCTTAGTGTATGTAATTTGGGTAGTGTATGGTATGGCTATGAAGTTAAAAAGTTGAGGATAGCCATAATGTTAAAAAGTTGATGATTCATATATTCTTCCTTTAAGTATTGGAAATTCATACTAACACACATGTGAACTACACATGTCATTATATCACATAGGTGAACCACACATATCATGTTCCAAGATCAAGTCAACCATATCATGTTCCAAGATCAAGTCAACCATATCATGTTCCAAGATCAAGTCAACCATATATGTATAAATTTGAACCTTGCTTTATATTATATATGTATACAAATAATGTTACAAAAAATGGCATGCCACATGGCCATAATACCAAATAGTGGATCAAATTGTACATCTGTGTGTATAAAAACAAAAACATCTATGTTTCCCCCCTATACATTTATTCTAGTTATCCCCCCTTTCACTGCCACTTTCAATGTCTGCATAGAAGTATAGCTTTCTTTTATGAGTGCTCACTGGTGATCCCCATTGTTGAACAAGAGGGATAAGTCACATCATTGGAGACTACAAAAAAACCAAAATTTGTAAGTTAGTTTACCGAGCTATAAAAATTCTATGTACATTTGTTCAAATTCCAATCCAATATAACATTTTTACTTACTGTACGTGAGTAATTAATGGTGGGTCATGGTGCCTCACTAGCAGCGACCCCGATTGGGTGCTCTTCAAGCACCACTTGCTGACTATATATATATATATATATATATATATATATATATATGCCATTGTCAACAAATATACATGTACATTGGGGGGGAATAGGTGGGTCACAGATTTGGTGTTCTGCAAGCACAAAATCAGAGAAAGTGATACATAAACGTACAAAGAAAGCGATACATAAATGTACCTACTGGCTTGTTAGAGATGGGTCACCGATTTGGTGCTATTCAGGCATCAGTACCTTACTAGAAGCTTGCATAAAGTAACATATTTCAATTTCAGATAATAAAAAGAATCAAAGACATATATACTACATGGATGGAAAATGATGTTTTCAAAGAAAGCGAAACATACATGTACCTGGCGGGGGAAGAGGTGGGTCGCCAACAAACTCACTTTGGTGCTCTTCAAGCACCACTGGATCAATAGTTTCCTGCATAAAGTAACATATGTCAAAGCGATATATAAATATACAAAAACGTACAAAGAGAAAGCACCAAATCAGTGAAAGTGATGCATAAACATACAAAGAAAGTGATACGTAAACATACCTATTGGATCGTCAGAGGTGGGTCACCAATTTGGTGCTCTTCAAGCACCGGTGCCTCACTAGAAGCCTGCATAAAGTAACATATTTCAATTTCAGATAATAAAAAGAATCTGAGACATATATACTACATGGATGGAAAATGATGTTTAAAAAAAAAAGTGAAACATACATGTACCTGGAGGGGGGAAAGAGGTGGGTCAACAACAACCTCGTTTTGGTGCTCTTCAAGCACTACTGGCTCAATAGATTCCTACATAAAGTAACATATGTCAATGTCAGATAATACAAAGAAAATGAGACATATCAATGGGGGCAGCAAGGAAAAAGATACTTACATGTACAACAAGCAATATAAGTAAGAGTTGCAATATATAAATATAAATGGGGGGACGTGCAGAGGTGTGTAACTAGTGGATCGATTAACTAGAAATGGGAGAAAAGGAATTCTTCTTGCATTAGTGAAGAATTTCTCTTTTTTGACATATTCATCAAAATCACTTTCCTACGTACAAAAGGATAAAGATACAATTAGACAATTTCAAAAAAATAAAAAGGTACATGTTGAATCATTAACATCACAATTAAAATAAAGCGATACATAAACGTACATGTTGGCTCGTCAGAGGTGGGTCATCGATATGGTGCTCTTCAAGCACCGGTGCCTCACTAGAATCTTGCATAAAATAACATATGTCAAATTCAGATAATAAAAAGAATCATAGACATATATACTACATGGATGGAAAATGATGTTTTCAAAGAAAGAGAAACATACATGTACCTGACGGGGGGGAAGAGGTGGGTCTCCAACAACCTTGATTTTGTGCTCTTCAAGCACCAATGGCTAAATAGATGCCTCCATAAAGTAACATATGTCAATGCCAAATAATACAAAGAAAACAAGACATATACAGGATGGACGAAAAATTTCAAGTTTTCAAAGAAAGTGAAACATAATTAAAAGCATATTTAAAAGCATAATCAAAATCATATTTAAAATAATGCCTGCATCTCGGAATCTACCTCTACATGAGAGGGACTAGGCTAAGATTTAACATACTCATCCTAATCACCCTGCATAAAACATATTGTATCCAGATTAGGATGTATTGAATGTGACAATCTCTACTATAAATATGTAAATATCGTTGACAAATTAAAAAATATACTTCTTATAGCTAATGGTGAAGAACCAAACCCATATGCAATATTGACAGTACCATCAATGTTCTCAACATTAATTGGTGGACTATGCGAATCTAGGGTGCCATGGGACACCACTTGTATATTTGTTCACATTATCTATTAGATAATAAATAGAAATAAATTGTGAAATAATTGAAAATTGTGATATAAAACAAAATATAATATGAAAATAATGAGTTTTACTTACAACTCGAAGTAATCCATCATCCTAAAACTCTGAAGCAAAACCATAGCATATGTATCCATACGATGTGCAAGGGTGTGGAGTAACATGACGCTCTAAACACTCTACATCTCCAGTGCGATCTATAGATGGATCCTTACTGTGCGATGGGCCGGCCTCGGAAGTGCCAACCCCTTGGCCTACATTTCCTTGGACATCAGTCCCATGCTGAAGCAATGTATCTGCCAAGTCAAATAAGGCTTCTTGTGTATCCTCAATCATAGGACCCGCAGGAGGATATACCCGAGGGGGTTTTGGTGTGCGTGGAGGGTGTGGTACATGGTTAGGATCTGTCCTGGCCCCTTCCCTAACTTGGGGCATCCCATGACCAACACCCTAGAAGGATAAAATATCGAAATAGTTAACATGTTTCCCTAGGATGAATTCTGCATACAACTTCCCGAGGAAATAAAATGGGATGTCCCTATTCCCATGAGGGTCTTCATCAAAGACCATATACAAGCAATCCATCCAATTTGCTTTCACATTTGGTTCCATGCACCATTCTATGGAAATGTGTGCTCGACTGGTGGGTGGAACCAATCCGGTGCTAGGGTCCAAGAATAATGAAAACAATTGGTCTTTTGTAATCTTTAGGGTTTTTATGTCTTTATAACTCAAACCATCATAATAGTATTGCCTCTTGGATTCTCTATAAGAGATAATGTTGTACAGAGCTCATTGGGCATTGGCAATTGTGTTTGTTATGGTTTCCAATGCCTCAGCTAAATATTGTCTCAAATGATCCCCCCTCTAAAAGATGAGCTAAGGCACCTCAATGCACCCAAATGCATCAGAATCTGTGAATTTCGGTCTTCTTCCCCCTCCAGGTTTGGGTTTGGGTTTGTGTTTGGGCTTGTGTTCGTGTTTGGGATCATGTTTGGGTTTGGTTCTTGGTTAGCAGTGGGTTTGTTTTCCACAGTATCTTGCTCATTTCTATTATCTGTTAAGATTTAAACGACAAAATATTTTTTTTTAATTTATCATTCTTTGATTTAATTCAATTTTTTTTTAAATTTGTTTCAACAAATATAAAAACTATGAAATTAACAAAAACAATCAAAAATTGAAAACAATTTGTAATTGATATGAGTACTTGCCATTGGAGACAAGCCACCTCCACAACCACCTCCAAATTGACCTCCAAATGCTCAAACGGAAATCGCTGGTGTGGTTTATCGCTCTCCCAAAACGCTCACTGTGCAAATGACAAAATGAGGCTCGGGGCCTCTGTTTTTTTTCCATATCGCATATGTGATATATATCGCAAGCGCAATATATCGTACATGCGATATATATCGCATATGCAATTTTTAACTTTTAAAAAACATATATGCAATACTGCCTTACTAACCTTAGCCTTGTCTTTTGGCTCGAGATTTTCTGAACGTACCATCAATAACGCCTATGCATTATGGATTTACACTTCGGAAGTGCATTTCTGATTTCTTAAGTGGCACTAACAAAAATCATGATAGGAGCTATCGTTTAAACAACCTTTGCATTAACTTAAAGAGTGACGAGTATTATCTTAAACTTCCAGAGATGCACAATTACCAAAAACACATAAAGAAGAATTTGGAAAAGACCTTAAGGGTCGTGTTCCCCATTAATATCAAATTCAAAACAAATTGGATTGGAAATCCTTGTGGTTGTAATACCATCACAGACGACATCCATTGTTCTATTGAAAACCCAATATTTAAATAGGTTTACAATTCAAGGTTGACATAATTGGTGGTAAGCCCATCAACGATGGAACCCACAATAGTCTTTTAATCCAAAGAATAAACACACGCACAAAACAAGTTTTAAAAATAAAAGTTGGAACATAGAGGCTGTGAAGCCCTCTCTCCAGTAGAGTATGAACCCTTAAGGGTTGAACCAGATACACAAGTAAACTTATCTTGCAATGAAGGAGAAAACCAGAACTTCCTTCATGGTCCCAAATCTGAGCCAAGATCCACTTGCAATAGGAAACCAACAACATTTAGTGACCGAGTGTCTTTTAATCTGGAAATAAGCAAAGTGAGGAGGTTGAACTCACCTTATCATTTTAAGATGTGGGCCTAGGAAGAGGTGACCCTATTGCCATCCTTGCCGACATCCCCAAACCTACAAACACCATCTTCAGTTAGAACCAAAATAAATGTGAAAATAATTTAAAAAAAAATAAAACAAATACATAGTTTTAATAATATTACATTGTTTATGGGAGATAAATCTATCAAGCTAGGACTAGCATCTCTGATCTCTGCGTCTATTCTGGTTTCGTTTTGCGCTAGGGTTTGCTACGATGTGCTCGGCTGGAGGAGGGTCGCCTCCTCCCCCGCCTCCTTTACTGTCGCCTGCTGAAGAAGCCGCATTTACCCGTCTAGTTCACGCGAATGGGAAGAAGGCAGATTCCCCCCCCCCCCCCCCCAAAGTTCGTCAAGAAGCTCGATGCCATCCCCGATATCGAACTCCTGCCTGAAAAAGCCATTCATCTGGTCGTCTCCCTTGCAGACCGTGCCCTGATCGGGCAATTTACAGGATTATGGCCCTCTCCTCGCTCAACTGAAACTTGGATTCAAAACAACTGGCGCCCTCTGATCTCTCAGGGAGTCTCGAGCTATGCAATAGGAAGAGGGTATTTTCTCTTCGACTTTGTTTCAAAAGCAGACAGAGATCTGATCTTTCGAAGCGGACCCTGTTTCATGGGTCCACAAGGATTGGATCTAAATCGTTGGACCCCTGATTTTGACCCAGCTATGGATATCCCAAAGGCAGTCCCAGTCTGGGTGCGCTTGCCTAATCTCCCAATGCATTGTTGGGGAGAAGAATCTTTAAGATCGATAGGAAACAGACTGGGGAAATACATTGACAAAGCAGACCCAAAAGGCCAATATTCTTTTGCACGAATCTGTGTGGAAGTAGATCTGGAGGTAGGGCTTCCAAAAGCAGTAAAACTCTCTGTCAAAGGATGGCAGCACTATCAGAAACTTGATTACGAGGAGCTACCTTTCAAGTGCAGACATTGCCACGAATATGGCCATTTTCAAAGGAACTGCCCTAAACGCCAAGATCCCAAGTCAGAGAAAGTTCCCGAAGAAGGTTGGCATCATGCCAAGAAGCAAAAAGTTAACTCTTGAAGAAAGGCCCCTAAAGGCTCTCAGGCTCCCCCTACCAAGGATCCCTCCCCCGCGGCCCCTGAATCCTCGAGAGCCCAGGAATCTCAACTCAACCCTAGATCTGGAAACAGTTTTGCAGTCCTTGAAGAACAGGATCCCCTTGCTATATCCACTAAAGATAAGGAAGTTCCCCATGGGAACCCCCCCCTCAATTTAAAGAGACGGAAGCCCTGCATCTTGATTCAGAGGCAGATTCCCTAATCCAGGTAGCCCCGCAGCAAGACGTATCTATGGAAGGAGGCACAAAAGAAGAAGAAACCTAGGAAGAGGATCTCGAATCTTCGAAATTAGGAAAAAAGGAACGAAGAGGCAAGAAATCGGACCGGGAAAGAAGGGAAGCTGCCACTTATTGGGATCGGCTTGCTGGGGTTCAGACAACTCTGGAAAAGCATATCAATCCAAGGAATACAAGACAACAAGGTAATGCCCCGAAAGAGGCAAACCCCATTCCAAGAAGTAAGTAATGCAGATAGTCTCCTGGAACTGTAGGGGATTAGGAAGCAAACTGAAGTTATTATCAATGAAAGATCTCATTAGAATCTCAGGACCCTCCATCCTCCTTGTCCAGGAGACTAAAATGGAAGAGCAGGCCTTCCTCCATGTCATCCCTTCCCTTTGGTATAATGCAGAGTGCATAGCGATCAGTTCTAGAGGAGCGTCAAGAGGCATTGCAACGCTTTGGGACCCCTCCAAGGCGATAGTTCTTAGCTCAGCTACTAACCCGCACTGGATTTTCACTGAAATCCTTTTCAAGGATGCAAATTTTCGAGTAAGTATCTTTAATGTCTATGTTCCCATGGCTCTCTCTTAGAAACAATTTTGTTGGGCTTCTTTAAATGTACACATGACCTTAGCCCAATCTGATAACTATATTATTGCGGGTGATCTTAATGTTACCCTTTCCTCTGCACAAAAATGAGGGGGTAACATTGTTAGAGATCCTGCCAGAGAATGGGTGGAAGACATCATCTTTGACTGGGATCTTGAGGACATTAAACCTGTCAGAGGAAAATTCACTTGGACAAACAAAAGGCTAGGGCCCGGTCATATAGCCGCTAGGCTGGATAGGTTTCTGGTTTAACAGTCGCTCCATACCCTGGGTTTTGATCTTTCCTCATCCATTCTGTCATTCAATGCCTCAGAACACAAGCCGATTGCTCTTTCCTTCATTAAAGACCAAAATTTGGGTCCTATCCCCTTCAGGTTTAATCCTGCTTGGATTCAGATGGAAGGATTTCAGGACATTGTGTCAGCAGCCTGGAACTCCAAAATTAAAGGCTCTGCCTTCTATGTTTGGGAAGAAAAGCTAAGGATCATAAAAAACGCCCTGAAAGCTTGGGCAAAACTTCATAAATCCCCTCAGATGCAAAGGATGGAAGCGGAGAAGGATCTTGAGGATCATCATTTTCAAACTGAAGGGGAACTTGACCACATCTCTTTGGGAATCGAAATCTCTCTCCAAAACAAGCTTCATGAAGCCTGTAGGCTTGAAGAGAACTACTGGAAAATCAAATCAAGGGTTTCTTGGCTCCAAGAAGGGGACAAAAATACCAAATTATTTCATAAGCAAGCCGCGGTCAGAAAAAACTTCAAGAATGTTTCAAAGATCGACCATAGGGGGAATCAACTCTCTTCTTTTGAAGAAATCAAAAAAGATGCCCATGATCATTTCAAAGAAATCTACTCAGAAACTGCATCAGGGATGGATTTCAGCAATATTGATCTTTTAGACAATATTCCCTCCCTTGTCTCAGGGCACTCCAATAATCTGCTCCTCCAACCAGTTACCCTTGAAGAAGTCAAATCAGTTGTAGACAGCATGTGTCCTGACAAGGCTCCTGGACCTGATGGGTTTACAGCCCACTTTTTGTCCTCATGCTGGCATCTCATTCACAAAGATTTGTTTAGATTGGTTAAGAAATCCCAGATGTGCCCAAAGATTGGAGGAGGAACCAATTCCTCATTCCTCGCCCTTATTCCCAAATAAAAAGGTGCTTCGTCGTTCTCCCGCTATCGTCCTATATCTCTGTGCAATATTGGATACAAGGTGATCACCAAGGTTTTAGCCAACCGTATGAAAGCTGTCCTTCCCCTTATTATTCCTGAAAATCAAGGAGGGTTTATCAAGGGAAGGCAAATCTCTGATAACATTATCCTTGTCCAAGAAGCCATCCACTCTAGCATGAAAAGAAAAGAAAAAGGTATGGTAATCAAACTAGACTTATCTAATGCTTTTGATAGAGTCCGGCACGATTTTCTGTATCAGGTCATGACCAGGTTTGGGTTTGCTCCTGGCGTGATCTCCTGGGTCAAAGCTTGCATAAGTACTCCCTGGATTTCTCCCTTGGTGAATGGAAGGGCGGCGGATTTCTTCCAAGCCTCTCGAGGTCTTCGTCAAGGATGTCCTCTCTCCCCCTTGCTTTATGCCATCCAAGCAGCATCCCTCAGCTTTCATTTGGATTATTATAGAGCTCAAGAAGGCCTTCTCGGTCTTCGAATCGTGCGTGGGGTCAAAGATGTCAACCATACCCAATTTGCTGATGATACCCTTCTTCTTAGTGGAGCAAGCCCCCGCTTAGCTCGGAAGTTTAAAGCAGTGCTGGATAAATATCAAGATGCCTCTGGGAGCCAAATCAACTACTCTAAAAGCCAAATTTATAGTTGGGACTACTCCCCCTTGGAGCTGCAATCTCTATCTCATATCTTGGGAATTGAAGGGAAATATCAATGGACAGACTTCAAATATCTTGGAGTCCCAATCTTTAAAGTCAAGCCTAAAGTCTCCAGCTGGGATCCTTTGATAGACAAGCTGAATTCTAAAATCAAAGCTTGGGGAGCTTCATGGTTAAACCTGGTAGGTAAATCAGTTCTGATTAAGTCAGTCCTTTCTAGCATGCCTGTTTTCCAATGCTCTTTTCTTTTAGCTCCGATCACTGTCCTCAGAAAGATTGAAGCCCTTCTTCGAAGGTTTCTTTGGAAAGGAGGGAAATAGAATGAGAACAGGCTTCCTATGGTCAAATGGGAGAAAGTTACAGCCCCCTTCCTAGAGGGAGGACTGCATCTATGGGATCTTAGAGCTCAAAACCTAGCCCTTGGGGAAAAGCTCCTTTGGAATATGGTATCAGGAAAACCTACTTGGAGTAAACAGGTCCTATGGAAAAAATACTTTTCAGGTTCAAGGCTCCGGAGCCTGGATCAGGGCCCTAGGGTGACCAAAGGCTCCCCCCTCTTCGCTCTATGCCTCAAAGCTTTCCCCTTCTTCTCCAAAGCGCTTACCTGGATCCCAGGAAATGGGAAGAGAATCAGAATCTGGGAGGACTCCAATTCTGGCTACCCCCCAATTGGGGAGGTGGCAGGCCTGGAACGTATTCGAAGATTTTTTTCCAATTCAGGGATATCTACCCTCATGGATATTTCTCAATGGAGCACGGAAGGAAGATATTTGTGGATAGGCTGGGATCTCCCAATTTGCCCCCCTCACCTCGAAGAAGAAAAATCTCTCCTCCTTCGTTACCTGAATGGGAAGTCTCCGATTGCTAAGTACCTTAAAGACACAAGGGGCTGGGGTTCAATTTTCGGGCATTACTCTGTTGCAGAAGGATATAGAAGTCTCAAAGCTATCCCTTATATCCCAAGGAACCCTGCAGTCTGGAAGTTTATCTGGTCCTCCAATTCGATCCCCAAAGTTAATTTCTTTGCCTGGACTCTTGCTCATAATAGCGCTCTCACTGCTGATGTCCTACGAAGGAAGGGATGGGAAGGGCCATCCCGATGCCCTCTCTGCCTTTCCGAGGAAGAATCAGCCCCTCATTTTTTCATTTTGTGCTCCTTTGCTAAGAAAGTCTGGGATTTAGCGAATCATCCTTGGCACATTCTCCTGAAGTCTGATGATGTTCCCTCCCTCTTCTGTCAATGGTCTCTCTCATCCCCTGTTAGCTCTCACGCGAAGGACCCTTTGGCCTTTGCCTAGTTGACTCTTCCTAAATTTATCTGCTGGAAATTATGGCTTGAACGGAACAAGAGAATATTCAAAGGCATCAGTTCTTCGCCTATCTAAGTGGTGGCCTCAATCAAAGCCTTGCTAGGGGATTTCATTCGGTCAAGGCCTTCTTTATGTCTCCACTCCCCGTTATCTCGGGACGAAGAAGTATGGTTTCAAAGTCTGCATCTAGGTGCTTTCAGGGGCCTTTCCATCAAGGCGCCCCTCTTGCAAAATTGGGAAATCAGAAAAGACAAAGAGGGATTTGAAACCTGGTGCAAAGAGAAAGGGCGAAGTCTATTGTTCTTTGACAGAGCTACAAAAGGTAATCCAGGGGAGGCAGGAGGGGGAGGGGTGCTCTTTGACCCCGGTGGAAATCTGAAACTCACCTACTCCTGGAAATTGGGGATAGATTCCAACAATATGGCTGAAGCCCTGGCTCTTTGGCAGGGCCTTTCTCAAGCTCTTCGAAGTGGTGTTCAGGACCTAACAGTTATAGGAGATTCCAAGATGATCATTCATTCCCTCAACTCCTCGTCTGTTCCCTCCACGACACGGCTTCATCAAATTCTCCTTCGAATCTCTAAGACCATCCCTCTATTCAGGTCCATCGGTTTCTTCCATGTCCTTCGAGTTCATAATGGTCTTGCGGACAAAGCTGGGAATGAAGCCATCCCCTTGAGCAAAGGGGACCTCAAAATCAATAATGTTATTAGCTTTCATTCTATCCCTTAGTCCTAAGGGATCAGAGCCGAAGTTGGGAAGATCAGGCAAGTGTTTTGTCATCCCCCTCATTCTCAAAGGTATGGCTTCGAAGATTGGAAAGATGACGAATTTTAAGTTGGGACCCAGGCCATGTGTTAAGCTCTCCCTTGGACGGGTGGTGGCTGCTCTTATGGGTGGTGCCCCCTCTCTCTGCATATTCCGCTCCATCTTGTCCTCCTCAGCATTCAATGGCTTACCTCAGCTCGCACGACCGACTTCCCCTAGGTTGATGAGCCTCCTGTCATCATCATGGTTGGAACGTCCAGTCTAAGGTACCATAGCGCAGGTGGATTTATGGAGGATGATCTTTCCAAATCTCCCAGGCTCGCGCAATATTTATCTGTGCACTCACTGCCCTTCATTCAAGGAAGCGGACCCTCCTCTCTCCGTCCAGGTTATTTCGTTCATCATTTCTGATCCCTCGTTGGCGAATGATGTTCCTCTTAATCTAGGCAATCTGGAGGCTTTCATAGTCTGCATTACACCATGGCCATCAATGCTCAGTACGGGTTTAGTTATCGGTCCTACCCGAAGCCGGATGCACAACTCCAAGACTTACCTCCATTTCATTTCAATGATGGCCCCGTTATCTCTCATGATGGTTCCTAGGCCGGTTATTTATTCTCCCCCCGACTCTTGCTCTGATCTTAGAATTCGTGATTCCTGGGCGTGGATGCATCTCTCTCCTGTGCGACGAAGGTTTGCCCGTTTCCTCCCTCTGGTAGCCGGCTCTATGGCGAACCCCGCAAGCTCAGCCAATTCCGTTCCTAATCCCCTGCTGGAGCTGGAAGCCGAGGTAACAGTTATGAGGCGCAAGGTGAGAAGCCAAGGCCATTTCATTAAGCAGATCGACGAAATGGGAGGCCGGCGCTTTGACCAAACAGACGAAGATATAGCTAAAATTCGTTCTGATCTCCAGGCAGCCCTGCGCAGTCTGGATGACAAGATGACGACTTCCATCGACAATTTGGAGCTCAGGATGCAAAGAATTGAAGGTATGTTCGTTCTTCTGCGAGATGCAAGGAATTTAGGCCGCTCCCCGAGTCTTCCTGTAGCTCCTGTCAATTCGTCTTCCGGAGCTTCGGCCATGCAGATGTAATCTCAGTCTTGTTCGATTCACTGCTTATCTCCCGTGATTTGGCCTTAAAGTCCTGATTTTGTTTATTACAGGCATATGTATTTCCAGACTGCTTAGTGTCTGATGACTTTTGGCAATGTACCCTCTATGGTGGCCATGCCACTGCTTTTTTAATAAAATTTCTAACCGTTTCTGTCAAAAAAAAATAATATTACATTGTTTGAAGTGCTTGAACACAACAAAGACACATTAAACCTTAAACAAAAAACCCTTGTTATCATATTGTAGAAGTGGACGACCCTGATTCAATCTCAGGCGAGCCTTAAAGGCCTCGTTGCACTGTCAACTCGCAATGAGGGAAACACTTTATAACTCAAGTCAACCAAAGTACAAAACTTTATAGCCCATTATAAGACACGACCGAATGGTATTATAACATCTCAATAATTAAATCAAACCAATGTTCAACTATGGTATAAACCCCATGGCCCCAACTCTATATAAAACAAGTAAATCAACACAAATAACCATGTTATATGATATAAACCTTGCTCATTAGGACCAAGGTTATACTTTGGGTCCTTTTAAACCTTATTACATGTTAAATAAAGGAATCAAGAATATACCCATAGTCTTCCAACCTTTCCCTATGCAACTAAAATATCTTGCTTTAAAAGTTAAGGCTGAAAATGTGGACTAAAACTTAACCTTAAGGCTAAGCGAGCCTTTAGTCAAAACTTATAACAAGATTTTTAGTCAAAACTTATTACAAGATTAATGTAGAAGATATTAAAAGATCACCTAAAGTATAACAAGCATGCGAATGACCTTGGATAACACCCACTTTTGGTTTAAAAGAATAATTTGGAAATTGTATAAGTAAACTATTCAAAGAAAAGAACTATTGCATGTTAAGAGTATAAAGATGTTTTTATATGCATGGCAATTTTTATTTTTTTTATTATGGAACTTATAGGCCCATGACGTTTACAGAATCCGCTGAGATGATATAGTGTGGATCAGCCAATAATTAATATTTTCGACATACATCAACTGTAATGTCTAAAAGAGAGATAGTGTTGGAATTTGACGGCCTGTGAGATAGGGTTAATTTTTTTTAAAACTGTCGTACTTAATGGATAAATAATTTGCTTAAAAGTATTTTTGAAGTTTGATTATTTTTGTAAAACGTCATAAATTTTGTAGTAGTTATAAGTGTATGATCAAGGTAGATAAAGTTATTGTTTAATTACTTATAGTTTTAATAAATACATTTGTTATTCATTAAACATTTTTGTAAATTAATTTTATCTTGACAATTATTTATAATCAAATTTGTAAATTAGTCTAGTTATATTTAGAGTATTAAAATTCTCACCAACTAGATGTGTTAAAAAAATCTAATTTATTAATTTAAGCTTATTTAAGTTTCTCTAGCAAAGCAATAACAGATCTAAGCCATTTTGATATGCAGCTGTATCTCCTACCCAACATCGTTAAGTTGCATTGGCGGACTATTAAAGGCAAGGAGAACATTGTAGCTGTTATGAGTGACTGTGAACATTAGCCATGATATCTGATGGGTTGGAGAGTAATTTAAGAAATGCTTAGCCTTGCTTGGAATTTTATTTTATTAATATAAACTAATTTATTTAAAAAGTTTTACAGAGTTGAATAGTAACTTTTTGAGCAAAATGTTATATAACTATTAAGATAAACGTCAAACAATTTAGTCTAAAGGGTATAGATGAATTGAAATTCCAACCCTGATTACCGGGCGCGGGCACTTTTCCTTAGCAGAGACTCCACTAATAATTGGGAGAACTCCTTTTCAGCGGCAGAACCGAGTCCACTATCCGTTGATTAACTAATGTTTAGACCACCCAAAGAATAATATATTTGTCCATATTTATAGGCGGCGATCGTGCTCCTCGAGTTTATATAATTTGATGGCGTTTGCGTCTCGTTCTGCACTCAGGCTACTTACGTCAAAAGTTGAATTCATCTGTTTCTAGCTGTGTTTATGAACATGAATAGAGGTTGTAGGAGACGATATCATCGAGGAGACATGATTATATTAGTATTATCCATATTGTTTTTCGGAGGAGCGATTTATGTGCCCACTGCCAGGCAGAAGCCGTCAACTAATTGTCCTCTATCAATAAGAGTAGAATTCTTCAAACGAGCAATCGGGGGGGATCAGCGCTGTACAAATCGTTTGAAGAATATGTCTCTCCCTGTAGTGAGAGGACGGCTACCCTGGGTTTCGTTACCCGTTCGATTCCGAGCAGAAAAAATGACAAATATACTCCTTGCAGTGACAAAAATGGTCGAAATCCATGTCGGACATTCTTATTTCTTTGAACGCAACCACCTCTTGGCCCAGCCTCCCTCCTAGGTTCGACGTGGCTTTCAATAATCGACCCTTGACGATACGGCAAATGGCAGAAAACACATGTACCTTTCTGTTCTAGGCCCGGGTGGTCCACAGCTGCCTCAGTCTCGGTATCCATGTCTTGTTAGGCGGCAACCTCATTTTTTTCTCTTAGGATCTCAAAACAGGGCGGAGAGTCGGAGACGAAGTAGCGAAGATTCTCTACCTGTTTTAATCTATCCATTCGGCCTCTAATGTTTTTTTTCTTCTAGAACAAACACGTATAGAGTTGCTACTGCTTCTGCTAACAGAACCAATAACAAGTTCTCTCAACCGACATTTCTTGTCGGTTAATGAACGGCCAATAACAAGTTCTCTCAACCGACATTTCTTGTCGGTTAATGAACGTTCATGCCTGTGCCGATCGTTGTCCAACGCCATTGGACGATTGACTGCCGACCGTTTTATTAATACATGCGCAAAGGGAAGTCGCGAGTCGGCAGGGTTGGAATTTCAAATTGCCTACACCCGTCAAATTGCCGGTAACAATCAAAATCTGAAACGTTTTCTGTATTCTAAGCCAGATTTTGACGGTTTGGTAAAATCTTATTTGACGGGTAAATTGACCTGTGACGGGCATTTACCCGGCAAATTCCATCACTCGCGACTCGCGTTATACAGGTTCGGAAATTGATATCAAAGCAGTCGGTCAAATTTGAAGGTTTTGGCACAGTGGCACTTACATCATCCTTATCATGACAGGCTGTAATTNACTCGCGTTATACAGGTTCGGAAATTGATATCAAAGCAGTCGGTCAAATTTGAAGGTTTTGGCACAGTGGCACTTACATCATCCTTATCATGACAGGCTGGACTTTAAAATTCAATCTGCGAGTCAAAATTGGTCTATGAGGGTATAAACAAAGCGTTTTATTGTTGTCCTTGTATTTTATGACTGCGTGTTTGAATGTTTTTTTATTGTATTTGAAGGTCAAAATGGCCTCTAACTGGCATTTTGATTGTCAAAATCCATTCCTGCGTCTCAACAATTTTATTTATTCAGCACTGGTGACGGTTAGGGAGAAGTTATGACCATATTTAATGGTCAAATTACTCCTGTTTAACTGTCAAATTGTTTCATGAAGGGCAATTTACCCGCGTAAGAAAGAGTCGTAGACAGTGGGAGCTTGATGTGAATGACTAAATTCTTACATTTACGGTCATTTTCTTGGATATCACATTACCTCAGTAAATCTTGAAATATAAGGATTCGTTCTTCAAATTTCAATTTCTTAGTTTTAAGTGGAAGGGAAAATTATAGATTTACAGACGCAGTCTTTTTTTTCAACATAAAAAAAGGCTAAACTTATTTTATTAAAATATAATAAAGAGACAGATCACTACATCTTATAGGCTTCAATTCTGCTCAGACTCTGCATTAGGAAAATTTAACCAACCATCCGACTTACCAAAAAAAAGCAACAATTCATAACCCCATTATCACCGTCCAGATGATTAACCATTAGGCTACCAACAAAAGTTAAATACAGATATCCCAAACAGCTGCCAGTGAAAATAAGTACATAATTCTATCAAAAAGATAGCTAAATACATCCAACTAGACCTAGAAAAGACTACATTAAACTACCCAGAAAGGGGAATACTCTAGATGTAGGGTTGGAGTAAATTATATATATATATATACACTATGCGGTTATTGATCGTTTTATGAAAGGCCTCATTCTGAGAGGAAATTTGATGTTAAAGAATTGTCTTTTTGATAAAATAAAATTATGTAACACTGTACATTTTGTAGTTTGTTATATTTATTAAAAGAACTTAATACTATACTTACCAATGACATTTTGTAATTCTAATTATCCATAAATTCTACCAAACGAGTTTGCTACATTGACAACACTTTCCAGATTTTACTTGTTTAGAATTTTTTTAGGACAATTTAGGTTTTAATGGTTTAGATTTTTATGAGAGAATCTTAAACTGTTGGATTATTGGTACAACCCATGATATAACTGAATTTTTTGATGATAGAGCCTTGTGCTAGGTTTCAAATGTTCATCAACATATACAAGTATCAGAGCAAAGGGTTTAAGCAAACTATACCTTTCACAAATAAGAGACCAATTACTGGCTGACAAATAACTGATTAACAAAACAGGACCATAGATATGTTTTGAATAATTTATTTAGTTGATATAATAATAATTTTATAGGTATTGTTAAACTATATCTTGAGTTGAAGCATTGGTTGTATACTCTTCACTTAGATTCAAATTTTACTAAATAACATAACTTGATTTTGAAATGCATACCTATAAATTTAGGTACTAGCAGCAACGGACAGGCATGCTCCTCCTTCAACGAAGGATTGACATAATAGCAGGAATTTGAATAATTCAAAAAGTTTAGAGAAGAGGTATTGGTACTCTATAGGACAGAAGTATTGACTATACTTCCTACGTATGTGGCCGATAAAGCTTACTTTTGTTTACGTATAGTTGCTTTACAAA